>JAVCKT010019824.1:0-13529 GCA_032273925.1 Rhynchotus rufescens | reverse complement strand
TCCAAGTTGTACCATGTCTGTGTTTTCCTCCCGCTTTGCTTTGGATGTGACATCATGTGCCTGCCCACCTTGCTTCCATCCTCCATCCCACTCCTCACTTATCAGCAGGAGGAAGGGAAGGAGAAGGGAGGGGGAAAGATCCCCCAGCCGCCCTCCTCCCTGAGAGGGAAGAGGTGGTCTCAGGTTCAACCCATGAAATTCACAGCACAGAGACACCCAGGGTCCCCCCTCAGCTGGAGACCTCAAAGGATTTTCCTTCCTTTTCTGGTTTTGCCTGCACAACAATCCCATCTGTTTGACACATGCAGGAAGGTGGGCTGGAGGTGAGTTATCTGGCTGCAGGAAAAAGCTGTGTCCAAAGCAGAACCCTCGATCTACCAGCCTGCACGCAGCAGCTGCCCCTGGCCAAAACCCGCACACAGGAAGAGCAGTCACATCAGGACTGAATCCCACTCAACGGGAAGGGCGCCCAACCCACCCAGTGTGGCACAGCACAAGGCACGGACACTGCCAAAGGAAAGCCCTTTAAAATACGAGGGAGAAAACACACGTGCCAAGTTAGCTATTTGTGTTGGGGCAGCTGCCACCCAAGCACATGGCTCAGGGGGTTAGGTGCGCTCTGCCTGGAAACCTCAGCAAGAAGGGATTTTTTTTTTTTGTATTTTTTTTTTATACTCCAAAACACTATCTGTGGCGGTCAGTCTGAAGTAAGGTTGCCAATGAAAGCTGGGAGGCCCCTTCCAGGGTACAGGCTTTCAAACCAACAAGGCAAGAGGGAACAGATTTAAGAACAGCAGGAGCTGCCTGTATTTTTTTTTTTTTTTTTTTTTTTAATTTCTTCTCAAGGTGGGAGGGTGATGGGAGAGTCCAGTGCTTTAAGTGGGGGAGACAGAAAAAATACCATTCCTGGGAAAAGTTGAGGGCTAGGAAGTGTGTGGAGAGGTGAGGACCCAGGGAAAGGATGGACTAGAAGGTATGCTAAGGGAGAGGATGTGCCCAGGGCAGACAGGGACAGGCAGAGTGTTGTCTCCTTGCTGTATAAGCTGGAGTAGGACCAGAGGATCAGAGGAGAAAAGGAGAAGCAAGCCTCAGGGCGTGAACAAGCTCCAAACAGAGCACCAACACCTATCACTTCCAGGGAAGCAGGGAGAGGACGTTTCCAGCTTTGCTGTCAACACAGGGCAGCTGGAGAGCATGAACCAAGCGTGCATCGGCACCTTTCACCTCCAGGCAGCCATCAAAGCGTGAAACTAGATAACCCAGCCCCACACTTGACATTGGAAAAATGGCCCAGCAAGAGTGTTGTCCTGGGGTAAATGCCAGCAATTATTACTTATAATGCGTATTCATTTAGGAATGAACTGAGGTCCTGATAGCCCTTTCTACCAAGGCCTGATAAAACAAATCCCGCAGGACTACTTATTTGGAACAACGGTGTCCTTATTAAGCGGTTATTAATCATCTTGCCATACAACACCCTATGGTACACAGGCTTTAGACAAGGAGCCTGGCTCCAAAGAAGTAAGTACTAAGAGATCCTGAAAAGCATGATCTGTGATCTCAGACGTTCACTAGAACTGGGCTCCACAGGGACAGCCTATCTGGGATGGATCCAGGCACTGTAGCAATAAAACCCTCCAAAAATGCACCCTCTATATATAGGCTCCGGCCTGAACCAAGCTGCTTCCTTGACAAAAGGACACCTGGAAGCAAATACTTCTGCTGTTGGTTGGGCTGTTACTCAGCAAGAGCTGTGAAGGACTGAACCATCACTGAGGAATCGCTGCCTGGTGGGGCTGCCCACCATGTCCAGCGAGAGCTCTTCACCTCTGTTTGCTTTATGTTTTGAGATGGAAACATGTGGCCAGAGAGGTCCACAGCGCAGAGGAAGCACACAGCAGCTGCTTCAATTGAGAGCTGGACACTTTCATTTCATGGATGTTTAACTGAGCACTGAGAAGAGGCTGGGACTCCAACAAGACCAAGACAAATTAGCATCTCAGCAGATCTTGCAGGTAGAAGCCAAGGACACCGCAGGGTTGCTAGCAGCTCGCCCACTGCTACAGACCAGCAAAAGGGACATTTTGGCAGTGCTGCCTGAACCAGTTCCATGGCTCCTGAGGGATCCCGTGGCATCTTGATCCACCTTGCAGCCTTTAGAGTTAGTCAAGGGCAATATGAGCTGCAATGACTCAAGCCAAGGCCTTTCCCAGAGATGCTGCAGCCCCACAAATGGCCCTGCCCAGCCTGGCTGAGCCCAAATCTGGCTGGCTCTGGAGCTGCAGAGTGCAAGAAGCCACCGGAGCAGACAGCAGAGAACATTCATCGTTATCTCACGTTGGCTCTCACGTGCTTCCCACTGACACGCACGCAGGTTTGCATCACAGCCGCTGCCTCTGCTGCCAAGGTGAGGCCCCAAGGAGGTTGGTGAGGCCATGGTGGATAAACCTGAGTCAGGGTATCCTCCACTAGACTGGATAAGCATCTGGCAGAAAAGACAGAATGGTGGAGTTTAGAAGGAGTCTAGTTGGAAGGTTGGACGGGCTGTCCAGTCCAAACCCCTTTCACAAGCAGTGTTACCTAGAGCACGTTGCATAGGATCTTGTCCAGGCAGGTTTTGAAGATCTCCAGAGAAGGAGATTCCACAGCCTCCCTGGCAGCCTGTTCCAGGGCTCTGTCACCCTCACAGTCAAGAAGTTCTTCCTCATGTTCAGAGGGAACTTCCCGTGTTTCAGTTTGTGCCCATTGCTTCTTGTCCTGTTGCTGGCCACCCCTGAAAAATAATCTGGCCTTATCTTCTTGACACTCTCCCTTAAGATATTTGTACTGTAAATCTGGTAAGACTCTCTCAGTCTTCTCTAGGCTAAACAGGCCCAGTTCTCTCGGCCTGTCCTCATAGGAGGGATGCTTCAAACCATGATCTTTGTACAGAGTCCATCAATGATGGACTCTACTAGTTCCATGTCCCTCTGGTGCTGGTGCTCTGGGTAGCCCGGAACGGACACAGATGTGCCCTCCTGCGGGCTGAGCAGAGGCGGGGGAATCACCTCCCTTTGACCTGCTGGCGGCACTCTTCCTATTGCACCCCAGGACACCATCAGCCATCTTGGCCACACGGGCACACTGCCAGCAGCTTAGATCAACGTGTTCACCATGACTTCCAGGTTCTTCTCCACAGAGCTGCTTTCAAGCAGTTCAGCATCCAACATGCAATGGTGCATAGATTTATTCCGCGCTAGTTACACTATCCTGCACTGCCTTTGTTGAGCTTCATGAGGTTCCTCTCTGTCCAACTCTCCCACCTCTGCAGGTCCCCTGAATGGCAGCACGGCCCTCTGGTGTGTCAGTCACTCCTCCCATTTTTGAATCAACAGCAGACTTGCTGAGGGTGCCCTCTGTCCCTTCAACGAGGCTGCTGGATGGGTGGCCTTCTGCCACCTCCCTCAGCACTCATGGGTGCTTCCTGGCAGGGTCCATGGATCTGCGAGTGTCACGTTTGTTTAAGTGAAAGGAAAGTCTTTCTTTCTGCACATTTCCTCTGAAGCAAATGTAGCATT
The DNA here is from genome assembly GCA_032273925.1 of Rhynchotus rufescens. NCBI lineage: Eukaryota > Metazoa > Chordata > Aves > Tinamiformes > Tinamidae > Rhynchotus > Rhynchotus rufescens. Next base: position 9,972 of record JAVCKT010019824.1, on the reverse strand, counting down.
TGTTAATTCTGCCCTGTCTGTATTCTTTGTCACCAGAGCGCCCACTCTGTTCAGCAGTGGACCCACATTTTCCCTAGTCTTTCTCTTGCTAGCAGTGTATTTGAAGAAGCCAGGTCTTGTTGTCTTGCCAGAATTTGGCAATCCCTTGCCAGATTTAATTCCAATGGGCCTTAGCCTTTCTCATCACATCCCTGTATACTCTCACAACATTCATATATTCCTCCCATGTGACCTGTTTTTTTTCACAATCTATGGAAATATTTCCTCCTTCTGTTGGAGTTTTGCCGGGAGCTCCTTGCTCATCCATGCAGGTCTCCTGTCCCCTTTGACTGATTTCTTACTTAGCAGTGCACTGATCTCTAGCTTGGAGGGAGTGATGCTTGAATACTGAACAGTTTCTCTTGGCCCTTCCTTCCTTTCAGTGCCCTAACCATGAGATTCCTCCAAGTAAGTTCGCCTTCCTGAAGTCCTGGGTTGTGATCCTACTAATTGCCCCGTTTCCTCTCTGCAGGATCCTGACCACCATCGCATGGCCAGTGTAGCCAAGGCTGCTCCCATGGTTCACATCTCCAGCAAACATTGACAGTCCTTCTTTGTTTGTTAGTACTGGGTCCAACAGCACCTCTCCTTGTTAGCCCCTCCACCCGCTCTGCCAAGAAGCTATCACCAGGGCTCTGCAGGGACCTCTGGGGTTGCTCATGCCTAAATGTGCTGTCCCTCCAGCAGGTCCCAGGTAGTTGAGGCCTCCCATGAGGGCCTGGGACTGTGAGGGTACTTCCAGCTGCCTGTAGAAGGGACAGACTTTTTATCGACTTTTTCATCTCATTGACTTTCTCTTCATGACCAGATGGCCTGTAGTAAATACTCACAACAGTGTCACCCGTGTTAACCTGCCCTTTAACCCTTACTCGTGAGGATGCCCTAGAGCAGACGGCAGAGAGGCCAAGGTGTTGTTCCCATCTCCAGGACCACTTCAGACTACGAGAACAATAGTAGGGTTTTTGGTTTCTTGTTTGTTGTTGTTGTTTCTTTTTAATAAAAAGGGCATTCAGCTCGACAAATGTTCTTGTCTGTGACAAGTTCACTGTGCGCAAGGCAAATATGGGTCTCAGAGACACCCAGACTGTGGTTCAGACCTCTAGGAGAGAGCCTTGCAGGCAGTACAGGCAAGGCACTGACAACAGAAACTTTGGAAGGCACACTCTAGATATTTAAAACTATAGCCAACTTTGCCAGGAGCATAGACATGGTGAGCTCAGCTGTGTGCTTCCCGCGATGCACATCATGGCCACGAGAAGTGCTTTGCCTACCCAACAGAAAAGGATAAACATTGTCACACAAAGCTTTTTTTTTCCAAGTAAAATCTCATGAGGGTGACAAGACATAGTGGGAAGAGCTATCCCCTTTGCTCTTTGCCACAGACTGCCATTGAATTATTGACAGCATTGGGATATGACAGTCCAGAATGTGGCAGAGAACTGAAGTGGCTAAGGATGGAGACCAAGCAAGCTGCCATGGTCCAGCCCCCCTCTGCCCATAGCATAAGGAAGGGCAATTGGAGCAATTTTTTGTTACCACTGTTATTGTCACCAAGCCAATAAAACAGGACTTGAGCTGAAGCTGCCTTTTTGCGCAGTCCATCCCATGCTCCCCCACGGAGGCCCCGTGCCCATCTTTACACAAGTGCCCGTTGGGATCTGCAGATGTGCGAACGTGCTCCAGCTGCCTGCGTCTCCTGCTGCGCTGCCTCCCGCCCTGCTTGGCAGCGTGAGCAACTCGTCCTTGCGATCGGTTCCTCCGAGATGCCGAGGGCACCCAGTGCACGCTCCTCGGTGGGTTCACGTCTTGGGAAAGCAGGAGGTGCCTGTGAGAGGTTGTGGCTCCAACCTTGGCAGGGCAGCGCGATGGCCTCACAACTGAGCAGCTCACTGCATCCAGAGAGAGGTGCCCCTGCCAGCTGCAGCTCGACACTGTTCAGCAAAAGCCTGAGCTGGAACACAATGTGGGCTCCCTCCCTGCACCCCACGGGCCAGGGGTGCAGCCGGGTTTATCTGGGGCAGGTGACCCTTGCTCAGCCGCGGAGAGCCTGACTTAGTAACGCTGCTGCCCTTCGGCAAGAGCCGTGGGCCCTCGTTGAGCCCCAGGCCTAACTGCCCATGCGCTCATTGTGCTGGTGACAATGTGTGCGGGCCGGGGCTGCAGGGTCCCAGGGGAAGCAAGGTTCCCAGCGCCTGCTCAGCTGCACTAGGGTAAGGTGGAGAGCACCATTTCAGCTGGAGCTGGGCCGTGTCACTGCCCCCGCCTCAGGGACAGGGGTAGCTGTCAAGAGGCGTCAACAAAAGCCTTCGTCTCCCTCCACACCTTAGGCAGTCACTGGAGATCTTGACATGGGAATAAAGGCACCGGGAGAATCCAGCTTTTTGTTTGTGGCCAGGCAGCCAAATCTGGCAGGCCCGAAACAGCAAGCACCAGCAATCAAAGCAGCAGGCGAGAGCCAGCTCCACGGAGGGGCACAGCGCAGCCAAGCCCTCCCCTACTCTCCCCCTTGAGTTCAGCTTCTTTTCCCAAGCAGATTAGGAGTATGTTCAAACGCTCAGGACCCCCGGAGGTCAGCGACTCTGGCCTCGCACACAAGAGGTTTGCTTGGGAACTCGCTGAACTTCCTGCTTCTGGTTGGGCTGCAGATAAGCCCTGGTGTGCAGCCTTGGCTGCTGCCAGCTCTGTCAGGGAAAATCGGCAGCAGAACCTCCTGAGTTCTCTCTCTTGCGCATTTACATCTTGCAATTGGGCTCTGTAGTCTAGTAAGACCACTGCTTTTCCCTCTGCTGCAGCCGTCTTAAGGGCTCTCTCGACTGGATCCTCCAAGAGGAAATATGAGCTCTTTCTGTAGCCCTTCAAGCCTAGGACTGCCAGTAGGGACAGCTCGTGGCATGGCATGGTGTGGCATGATGTGGTGTGGCATGGCAACAGACAGCCCATTAGTCCAGCTCTCCCCCACCTCTGAGCGAGCGCAGGCAGTTTAAAGCTGCCCTGGCATGCTGCCGTCAGGTGCAGTTAGAGGTGCAGCTATTTCAGTGCAGCCTCAGATACCGCACCGGGGCCCTGTGTTTCGGGAGCTGCTGCAGGGCTGTGCTCCAAAGGGCTCTTGCAAGCCTCGAGTAAAAACAATCCGCTTCCCGCCAGGAGATGGGCAAGATTCCCTGTTGTCTCCTCTGTGACCATAAGCCTGCTCTTAACAATAACCTCTGTGTATTGCCTGCATAGTCACAAAGACAGAGATGTTCAGGGCTGCTCTTACATCCCTAAGGAGCAAAGACATTCCCTGCACAATAGCCTCCAGAGGCCTTTCCGCACCCTGGAGTTTCACATTTCACCAAGAGTTAGCAAGATGCTAAATTAAGATCATCTAGAGAACAGACCATGACCTTTGCCAGATGGGGTGTCTTAGATGTCGAAAATTATTCCAACTGCTCACAAAAGGCAGGGAGCTATCTGCCTTTACATAATGCAGCTCTTCTAGCAACCACGGCAGAAAGCGCACAAGAAAAAAGCCATGCAGGAAAAGCTGGGACTTTCCCATGAGTCCACGGGAATCAGCCTTTCATTTCCACTCAGCCACTGTCATCTGGGAATTTCAGCCCCATTAAGTTCAGATTTTTCAAGTGCATCTCTGCATCCCAGCTAGGTGGGAAGCATCTGCCCGAGAGGAATCAGTGAGACAGGATGCTGCGTGGCTCCGGCGCCAGGTGCAAAGGCAGAATCCTGAAGGACATGAAGAAGTGCATACCTACGAGAGATACAAATATAACTCGGGCCAGATGAGGCTTCCAGATCTCACAGCCAGGAGAGCTGTGCGCTGTGGCGAGCGCTCCAGGAGAGCGCTCTGCTTGCAGCAGCACAGGTGGCAAATCACCATGGAATAATTACACGACCTTGCCATATTTTCCAAGGTCCTATGCCAATGTCAGTATCCGCTGTTACCCTCCCTGCCCCGCAAGGTGCAGTTCACGGAATAGCATCCTTTCCCTGAGTTAGCAAGGCTTTCTCTGCAGGAGGGTCAGTGCACATAAGCCTCCCCCTCTCCGCATAGTCCTCACATTGTCTTTCTCATGTATGTGCAATTTCCACATGTTGTCCAGGCAGAAAAGCATTTGCTAACTGGGCACAAGAATGTAAGACACAGATTTAATCTGGAACCAGTGCTTGATTTCGTTGTTCTGGGCGGAAAGGGGAGAGTACTGCCCCATCTTCGGTGGCTGGCAGGTGAGGATTTGCATGCGCAGCTCCCGGCTCATCCTGAGCCGGGACTATCTCAACCACTTGACTATCCTGAGCCACTTGACTATCTCGACCTCCAACCTGTGCCAGGTTCCGGGACCTGCTGCTGCAGCAAGAAATACATCAGGAGCAAAGGAGTGCTCCTGGAGGAAGAGGTGCAGGGCTGTATTTGTTAACTTTGCTCCTTTTGTTCATAAGGCAGAGCAGGATTTGGGCGCTTGTTGACGCTGAGGCACATCCTAATTGCTGGTCCAAAACTTGCTCTGTCATCATGACCTCCTGAATCTGCTCCTGGGTCAGTGGGGAGAACCTGCTCTACGATTTGACAGTGAACAGTAAAAAGAAGCATGAAAGAGTCAGATTCAGCTCTTTAAAGCTGGCCAGCAGGGCTTTAAATATTTGGGTTATGGACAAGTTTATTGTGACAAGGAAACACCTCTGGCCTCGTCACCAATTTTAGAAGACAAATAAAAAGAGATGCCCAAGGAAAGCTGCAGGCTGCTGCTGTCTCAGCAAGCGCGGCGAGGTGAGGGCACGAGTCACGTTGCTGCCTGGCTGCTGCGGAAGCAGCTCTCGGGTCGGGCTCAGCTTCACTGCACATGTGCGTGTCCCACCACCCCGGCAGGTAAACAGGGGAGCCTACTGCTTGCCATGGGGGGCAGTGTAAAAGCTGAAGAGATGGAGGAATGGAGGAGCACACGTGCCTATTTACACACACACACATATAGACTTGTCCTTTCCAAGTAAGAGTAAAAAGCAGTTATCCCAGGCTGGGCTAAAGACATCTCCTGGTTTCCACTGGACAAGGAAGGAGACCACCTATAGTTTTCCAGTTGTTTCTTCGTTTGCTTGTTGAAACCGTGGTTTCCAGTGCCAGGTATCTGATCAGTTTGATTTTGCCCATATTCAGGGCCAGGCTCCCACAAACCTCAAGTACTATTATTATTACTGGGAAATTCTTGTCAACATGAACAGCACTTGCTCTTGTTCCCTGCTTGGCCATGGGACTTGACTCTCCATCTGGATCGTCATCTGGGAGGAATTTTCCACCCTAGCAGGTACTCAGTATAGGAAAGAGTGCTGTGCACATGGGGCACAGGAGCACCAAGAGGCAAGGTAGAAAGACTAGGCAAGGAATGGGTCTTCTTGGCTCCTCGCTAGAGGCTCCGTGTTAGGGTTAGGGTTAGGATTAGGTCCTTGCTAGAGGCTCTGTGTTACCTGAGCGCAGCGGTGGCAGAGGGGAGGAGGCAGAGGTTTGGCCACGCGGGCAAGGTCTGTAGTGAGTCCTGCACAGCCCTGCAGGTGTCACGGTGCACACTAGCCCTCCAGATGCCAGCTTCTCTGGTTCCAGGTCGTGTTTGCAGTGAGAAGCCCGTAACACGTCCACCTGTCTCCTCCTTGGTCATCTCCCACGCTTGGGATTACTGGTAGGAATGCAGCGAGGTCTCCGTTTGCCCACGAGCATGGAGGAGATGCCCTCCTTTCCCACTGCCGTCGCTGGGTTGGTTTTGGATGCTGCCCAAGAGCAGGAAGGGCAGGGGCTTGGGGCTGCTCTCCGGGTATTCGGGCTCCCTTCCTGGGGCAGCTGGACAGTTTTCTCTTAAACAAACCGCCCTGTAGCTCATTCAGCAGCAGCACCTGCCCTGGGTCCCTCTCAAGGACACATGCACACGAAGCACTGCAAACCCCACAACTGGCACATTCCCGCTCCAGGGCACATCACATTCCGCCGGGAGCCCTGGCATGCCGTGAACTGGATCCCCAATGCCCTGTGACCGCACTGTGATTCTTGGTCTCCCCCCAGTGACCAGACCACATATAACAAAGCGTTAGCATTAGCTCATGTGCCCGAGGCTCCCAGACGGAGGATCACAGCTCATTGCCCTCAGAATAGGCATCATTACCAGGTAATGACACTGACAATTATTTCCCCGAATCGTCCCAGTGAACAAAGCTCTCTCCCTGGTGCCTTTGCTTGCTTCTGAGTATTTGGAGACAGGAATCCATTTCCCCACAAACACAAGTTCTTGAGATGTATATATTCGTTCATTAAAGCACACCGATGCTACTGAGGCAAATGACCTGTCAACAGATTTACAGCAGGAAGTAAGTCACTGCCTCCGAGCGTGCGCTTTTAATGTAATTAAAGTCCTCTGTTTGGAATTCATTCCTAATTAATATTCATGCTCTGCTGCCCATCTGCCATTCCTGCACTGCTGGTTCCTTCTGAGATTGATCAGAGGATTATTAAGGCAGCAAGCAGACAGAGCAAGAGGGGGGTTGACTGGTGGGAAAAACAGTTGTATCAGCTTTTGATAACGGAGCACAACTGGATCCAAACTCCTGGCTGGTCTGGAAGAGGCTGCCCTAAGTAGCGGCCAGTCTTGCTCTGTCACTAAGCGAAAATTAAGGGGTTCATGACAGTGATGGATGGAGCAAGGCCTGCCAGAGAGACAGTCTCTGTTGCTCTGTTTCTGGAATCCTTCAGGCTTCTCCTCTCCTCTTGGAGGTGGGAGAGAAGCTGGGATCTCTGGAGCCTACTTGAAGAGGACCAACTAGCAGGTGGTGGTGGTGATGAAGCCTAATTGAGATGAATTCATGTCATTAACTCTCAGGGCTTGACCTAGCATTGTAAACCAAACCACAGTAGGAAGGTGGGTTTAGAGGTGGAGGTTCATCTGGATTTTATGATGAAACTGTGCATGGCTGCGCATAGATATGATTCTGTGGTCCCAACTCTGGATGTACCCTTGATCAGTGGAGATGCTGGAGTTGGAGTTATTCTGAGTTTACGGGAACTGCATTTTTTGTAAAGCCTCTTGAATATCCTTCATGTAGGGAAGTGGTGGATAGAAAGCTCTAAGGAGGAAGGTTTTAGGAAGATTTCACTGCCATGCTCTGTTGGACTGCTAATGGGATCGTGGCTGCATCAGGAGGATGTTACCAGCAGGTAGAGGGTGGAGATCCTGCCCCTCTGCTCAGCTCTGGGGAGGCTGCACTGGGAGCACTGAGGGCAGCTCTGGGCTCACCAGGACAAGAGGGATGTGGAGCTTCTAGAGAGGGTCAACAGAGAGTGGCAAAGATGATAAAGGGACTGCAGCATCTATCTTATGAGGAAAGACTAAGCAAGCTGGGTCTGTTTAGCCTGGAGAAGACTGATCGATATGTACAAATACCTGAGGGGTGAATGTAGGGAGGAGGGGGCCAAACTCTTCTCGGTGGTGGCCAGTGACAGGACAAGGGGCAATGGGGACAAGCTGAACCCCAGGCAGCTCCATCTGCATGTGGGGAAGAACTTCCTTGGTGTGAGGGTGCCCGAGCCCTGGCCCAGGCTGCCCAGGGAGGCTGGGGAGGCTCCTGCTCTGGAGATTTCCCAGATCCACTTGGATGATACCCTGCGCCACATGCTCTGGGTGTCCCTGCTCCTGGAGCAGGGGGGTTGGCCTAGATGATCTCTAGTCATCTAGGGACTAGGATGGGGAAAGGACCAGGGTCTCTTCCAACCTCAACCATTCTGGGATCCTGTGACAGGACACGGCCCTTTTTGCTCTCCTGGGCACTTCTTGTTCTCCAGAAAAGGTATTCTGGGAAATACAGCATTTCAAGATTGAGATACCTGAGGGCTGCCAAAAGGATTCAGACACTGCTGAGCCTCAAGTACTGAAGAACATTGGCCCTGCTGTGGCCCCAAGGGGCAGTGTGACTGGAGTTCCCCCAGTTAATGAAGGACATTTCAAATAGCTTTTAGATCCTTAAAGACAATTGTAGGGCTTAAATGGGATGCACCCAGGTTTGAAAACTGAGTGCCACTGGCATCTCCTGTTTATATATGAACAATCAAAGTGATTTATTTATCTGTCTAAAGCATAGTTGCTCTTTGACCGTCCATCCATTACGCTTATCTATCTGTCCTAGTTATGAGCCGAGCAATCCATCTTACCCAACCTAATGTATTCCAAATGACTCTGTAATACCCTGCGTTACGAGTGGGCTCTGCTGTGGTAGACGACACGGGCCTGGTTTTCTGCAGCACTAACACAATTGCATTGACGTCAACCGGAGCTGCCCGTGATCGCCCTCCTAGAAAATTAGGCCTACTACGACAGATCCGAGTCAGACCTTGAAGCGATCTGCTGCTGTAATTGGGACCAGATTTGCCAAGGAGTTCACAAGACAATGTGATAAATGCCTTGGAGAGATGTGTCCGCGTGGACCCTACGCCTGAGTGAATGATGCAGGGAGCGCATGTATGTGCCTGTGTGCAGAAAGCCACCTGGGCCCATTTAACATGGGCTTCTTGTTTCTCCTAATTAAATTGCAAGAGAGGCTGAGCGGTGCAGTCCTGGAGCAGTGTGTTCTCATTCATTATTGAAAGAACATGCTGCTCCCGTGTCACACAAGCACACACCAGAGGCAGCCAGCTGGGAATGTGCTCCTTGCTCTCGTTTACCCTTCACACGAGAAACTGGAGCATCACAAGCGGCTGGCGAAGGCCACTGGAAGCCAGTGGAGTCCCTGCAGGGAAGTGCCTGCAGGCCTGCCAGCAGAGGTGGTGGCCCAAACAGCAGCAGATACAGCCATGCACACGACTTGGGGGCAGGTTGCCAGGGGTGGATGCTGTCCCTGCGTGCGAGAAGCTGTGGCAACCACACTGGGACACGGCACCTGCCGTCTAAAGGGCTCTGAGCGCTCCACGGACAGCAGCTCACTGCAGCTCTCCAGCGCCAGGCAGACATTCCCCCCTTTGTAGAAAAGAAGCAACTGAAGCAACAGAAGGAATTAACTCAGAAAAGAGGTTTCCCCCTCTCTTCTCATCTTTCACCAGGGATAAACACTTGTGACAGCCTAAGTGTGGGTGTGAGCAAGACTCCTGTTTGCATCATGTGGATACTCCCCTGGGAGGAGCAGGATCCCTGCTCTCTGCTCCGGGGTTTATCCATTCCCTGCGGTCTCCAGGCACAGCTCGGTCCCATGGCCATGGAGCTGGGTCACAGCAAGGCTCAGTCACATAGGACACTCCATGTGGGGAGGGCAGGCTCCAGAGCTGGCCACGCTCACCACCACACTCTTCACGGTGCTGCTACTGCACTTCTTGGCCAGCAGGTCAAGCAACCACTGCTACAGGAGTCTAAAACTGGAGCTAAAAAAGGCAAGCCTGCAAGCTGCAATGTGCTGCAGAGGGCATCTGCACTCTCCCTAGGGTCCTGGGAGGGGGTTGCAGTGGGCGAAGGTCGAAAGCATGGCCCCATCATCAAGAGTTTTCTGATGGGGTTTCTGTTCACAGTGGATTTTCTCTGGCAGAGAGGTCCCTTCCTTGCCAAATTTCACATGCTCAATCCAAAACAGAGCATTTTACAGCTTTCCAAAGAAGATTTCTTAGGATGTTTAGCCACAGGCAAACCAAATATTTTCCCCCGGCCTTGTTCTTGGAAGTGGCTGACCCATTTTGGCTGAAATTTCCCCAAGCCCAGGCTGAGCCAAATGCCTTGCAGAAAATTTCTGCCTAAATGATCACATTTTGGCACTGCTACAAGCAATGGGAAGCACAGCCTTATAATGGGAAGTATTGGGTAACCTCAATAACAAGCAGTATTGTCTACTCTGTCTACAACAAAATAATTAATTCTCATTAAGTTGCCCTCTTTGCCTTTGAAGAAGATTTCCAGACCTCCCCCCTCACCCCCCCAAAAAAAA
>JAVCKT010019823.1:40243-59608 GCA_032273925.1 Rhynchotus rufescens | reverse complement strand
CCTCAGGAAGGTGAAGAATCCCAAAGCATCAGTACTTATGCCCCGAAGTACCGAGGGCTGCGGATGGAGGGGATACCACCTCCACCCATGCCTCTCTCCTTTGCCAGCCGTCCAGTTCTGCCCCCCCCCCCCCAAGCTCCCCCTTGCAGCTGCCCCTCCGCAAAAGCCTAAATACGGCAGCCAAGTCCGCCACATGCGATGCCCTCCAAGCATCGGCCGCACCAGCGGCGATCCCTCCTTGCCCCTTTTCCTGGCTGGGGGGAAGGCGGGTGGGCAGCAGAGGGGAATCCCAGCAGAGCTGCTCGCGGCTCCACGTCTCAAAGCAGCCTCAGGGCGAGCGCGGGGCTCGGGGGAGGCTGCGGGAGCCAAGTCGGCACCTACCTTGCAAGGAGAAGAGGGACAGGAAGAATCCCAGCACCCAGATACTGTGCAGCCAGTAGGTCCTCATGCTTCTCAACTCTCACTCGCCCCGCTTCCTCTGCCTTTTCCTCCGGCTCTTTGCTTCTCTATTTCTTTATTTTTTTCCTCCTTCTTCTCTCCCCTCAAATAAGCCGGGATCCGCGTCTCCCTTCAGTCCCCTCGGGCTCTGCTCAGGCAACTCGGCCAGTCTCGACGGGCGGCTTCCCAAACACGCTCCCGGGGGGCTGGAGGAAGGGGAGGGGGGAACCCCGCTGGATGCTCGCCGTAAACACCGCGGTTCTCCCCGTCTCCCGCTCCTGCGGCTCCAACTAAATGCGACCGTACTTAAACAAGCAATGCCTTATAGCCCGCTGCTCCGAGCTGAAGGGACCCCACCGCTGCCACCTAGTGTTGCAAGGCAGATCATTTAGGCTTTTAGCGGTACGTATATAACGTATAAATATGTGCAATATCATAGAAATATGGCTCGCGCGCGCGTTCCTCTGCGAGCACATCGCTCGCACCGCAGGTATGAGCCACACGCTTGGCTCCGGCTTTCCCCAGGCTCCAACTTCCACCACAGGGCAAGTTGCTCCTTGGGCAAGGAGGACTGCAATCCCTGGTGAAGGAGCAGCAAACCATTTAAAAAAAAAAAAAAAAAGCAGAGTGGATTTGATTTCTCAGCAGAGTTCTGCGGGTCTCCTGTATCCGGCATCCGCACTGGGCAGCGCCAAAGGGTCAGAAGATTTGGTATTTGGTTGCACTAGTTGTTAATACAGAGCTTCCCAGGCTTGGCCAGATCTCCAGCGACTTCTATGCTATTTCTGAGGGACCAGAAGGAATCCCTCTGCATGTGAAATCCAGCCCGTAAAGCCACTGCTTGTTCACAGAGGGTTTCTCTTACCAACTCCCTCCTTTCTGTTTCCTCCTACTAGAGCATGAACTCCCCCTCCCCAGGAGTAATCAGTTCCCATAGCTCCATTGCCCCCTCAAAAGCACTGCTACTTAACATTCAGGTGGGGCTTCTCATCACTCCCTCTCCAGGCCTTTCACAAAGGCGAGTGTCCTTTTGCAGCTGGGGACCTGGAGGCCACGAGCGAGCAAAGGCAGAGCTTTCGGGACCTTTCAGGAACCAGTCCCCAGACAGACAGGGTGGCAGCCCTGGGGGCACAGCCCCCACAGGTGTGGCCATGGGGAGGAGCTCAGGCCACGCTACCCAGCTCAGCCACCCTGCCTTCAGCTCCTGCAAAGCCTTGGGGAACCGAGGAGCGTCCAGGCTTACACAGGATGCTGGCATAAAGTCCAAGACCTCGCAAAGCTCCTCACCAAAAGCTTCCTAAGAGCAACTGGAAGGGATGGGGAAAAACCATCAGGTGCAAGGTGTACCAACAGAACAGCCTCTCCAGCTGTAAACCCAGTCTTTCCCAAGTCTTATGTGAGGTGTCAGCAAATCTTTAGAAATCTGCCTTTGCAAACACATTCACAACTGGAACTGCAGAGGGAAACAAGGCACCTTATGAATCCCACCAGGACACAAGGGCGAGTACACGTGTCAAAGGTGTATAGGATGCTCCCCATTAAGAAAACAAGACCGCTCCAAAATAGTATTTCTTATTAGACCATTTTAAAGCAAATTGTTCTTCCAAGTAGCATCGGCAAGAACAGTTTCCTGTGTGTTGTCTGCTGTCTCTAAACCCTCTCTCTCTCTAATCAAAACCAGATCCTAGCATATCCCCCATGACATCCCCTGTAGCTGTGAATGAAACCATAGGCTGTGGTTGGAGCAGAAATGCATCCTTGTTTCCTAGTGGACCAAAAAGCACATTGCAGTGCAATGAAGAGAGAGAGAAAAAAAAAAAAACCACCAACCACACCACACAGAACAGCACATAACACAATCAACAAATACACATACACCTCGGGTGGCCTAGCTGTCTGGTGCAAAGATATCACCCAGGCTATTCAAGCCTTTTCCCCTGGGGATGGATATTTTAAACAACAGGTAGAACAGATGGATGAATGGATAGATGCACACTATCAAGTCAGGCTTCATTTCTTGAGAAAACCAAGCTAAATATATTAAAATGGCTTGAAGGCCACTGCTGAATGGAGAAGCATGCTTCCCACTCATGGCTTTCCCAATTTAAACAGTTTTTAGTCTCCGAAAACAGCACGGTATGGTCCAAATGAGAGCGCATGCACAAACCAATTTGCCCCTCCAAATTTTTTGGTATCCAGTGTGCCGAAAATCAAGCAGTGATAATCAGCCATTGAGAGATGGAGCAAGGGAAGGTTTGTGCTCATAGCTGCTGGGGCATTCCCACGACGGTGCAGCAGCGGTTTGGAAAGCAGCTAGGCCTGTACACATGGTACCCACCCCGTCATAGGCACCCAACGCCGTGTTCCCTCAGGCAGCAGCACTTAATGCTTCCCTGGAGATGCTAGTGCAACTGAGCAGAGAAAAAAACATTTCTTGTAACCCATTTGACATACTCCTAACCTTCAAAAACATCCAGGGCTGGCATTTGGCTCCCCCCCCCCCCGCTGAGTCACATCAAAAGGGTTACTCAGGACATTGGGCTCCTAAATGAGAGCAGGAGTATTGGATTCTGTGGGCTGAAGTTCTTTGGGACTGGTCTGCAGCCAAAGGTGAGTCTGCCTTTTGTGTGGCCAAATCTGTCAGATACCTACAGATCCTACAGACAGAAATAGAAGCAGAGCTAGGCCTAACTCTCCCCAAACACATAACCCAAAACAAAACACAAAAACAAAAACAAACAAACAAACAAAAAAAAAATCAATCCTTGCTCTTCCTACCTTTCTTTTTAAACTACCACAATGCTTCCACTTACCCTAGAAATTGAAATGCCCGATTAATCTTGAAAGTTGGCTTTGAAATGGTGTGGAGGGGGCTGAGGGGGGTAAGGTTGTATTCCGATAGACCCCAGAGTGATTGAAAGCTGGCTACTTTTAATGCATAGTAGAAGTATTTCATTAAGGCTGAGTGGATGCATTTAGATGCACTATGCATGGCTGCTTGTCCATTTTTTAATAAATAAACGTGCTTTGTGCTCTTAACTGTTTAAGCACTTACTCTTTCATTTCTATTTCACATTAGATTTAGTTCTTTCATGCAATATCGATATTAACTTGATTGCACAGAACACATTTTTTTCTCCGCAAGTTTTTATACTGACCCTACCATAAAATACTTCTCAGTCAAGCAAGTTAAAGTTGATGGAGAAATTTTTAACTTTTCCATTACCGATTTTATTCAAATTACTGTTATTTAGCTGTGCAAATGTCATGTTACATTAGCAAAAGACTTAGTGATTTTTTTCCTCCTTATTTTAATAGGAATAGCATTGAAAATACAGTCGGCTATGCAAATTTTATAGGGTTTACTTAAGAGAATGAATAATCCTGGAATTTAAAGCTGAGAAAACCTGCTAAAGCAAACAGGAGACAAGACCTATACATTTTCCAGGAATGTATAGGTGTTTTTTCTAGATGTTTTTTCTAGATGTTTTAGTGTCCTGTATGTCTGTCTCACACATATGTGTATTACTATTTATTTTATTGTGTGTTATATCTGTGAGTTTCATGGTGTATCTTTGGGACTAGTGCATCCACAACGAACGGTGCATTTTAGTGTGATTTAGAAAGGGTGCTGTAGCCTGGTCTGCACGTGATCTTAGGAAAGGGAGTGGAAGGATATGTTCTCTGCACCACAAAGAATCATTTGTCATGTGGCTCTATGAAGCCCAATGCTGTCCAAGGTCAAGGACTGCAGTGTGTCCAGAAATGAGTGTTCCCACCGAGGGGTTGTTTAGCACATCAAGAGCATGACAAATAATCTCACACCAGATAAGGCTCCTTTACATAGGCTTAGGAAACACGATTCACACTTCCCATTCACCTACAGCTGGATGGTCAGGAGGAGCTAGGACTGCCCAAGTTCTGCTTCCACTTCCTTCCTGCTCCTTCACACTCATCTCCATTCTTCCACTTCCCTTCATCCCATTCCCCTGTGGCCACTGCTGCCATCCTTCTCATCCCACCACTTTCCCCCTTAACTATCACAAATTCTTCTCTCCCTATAAGAGGGAAGGAGTTTACTGTGGAAACCCACTGAAGATGGCAGAGTGCCTCTTTGGGGCTTCTTTCTCAGGGCTCTTGCAAGACCCTAAGCTGAAAAGAGCTTTTGTGAAGCCAAAAAAAAAAAAAAAAAAAAAAAAAGCCACGTCCAGCAACTGAGGGAAGTAGCATGTGGCTAAGGAGAATTTCCATAAAATAGAAAGCTACAGATATATGAGACAGCAGCAGTACTAGAAAGAAGCAGGAGATTCCATGTTTCATTTCAGCCATCTGAACCCCCACAATTAAACATGTTACATGAACCAATATAAGCCACAGTTTCCTCTAATATTAGTCATAACAGAACATCTTCTACAACCTAGGGTACGTGAGGGGCATCTCACAAAAGCCTTTGCCAGCAGAATACATACACATTCACATCACCACAGAATTATCGCATAAAATAAAGAGCAGGCACTACCAGTACATCTACCACACTGTACCTGTAGAGCCAACTCCTTCTTTGAGGAGGAGTCTCATCCCAGCTATGCTGAGAGAGTCAAGAAACACAGGCATGCAGAACCCGCCTCCGGGAACACACAGACATGCACATGCATAAAGAAGTATATCTGCAGAAAAGGCCTCCGCTCTTTGAGTATTTGCAAGATTTTGTTGGAAACCTACAAGTGTGAACAACAACATGAAAAAGAAAATTGGCTGGCACCCGAAAGAATTTTGGCAGATAATTTTTTGAGTTGTCATGTTTTCCGTGGGAAAAAAGAGTCAGCTCTTTCAAGCTGGGGGAAAGAAAAATCTCATCAGCTCTTAAAAACAGCATCTATGAATTCACAGTCCAGTGGGAGAGCTGTTTGTATCACAAAACCCAACACCACATCCAGCATTAACTGGACTCATTATGAGCATTCAGTCAAGACTGCAGAGCTAAGACTGCTTTCAACCCTCTCCCACATTTTTTTTCATTACCAGAAGAAGAAACCAGCACAAACCTTTCCTCATTCTTCACAGGTTCCAAGTCTTGCTTCTCCAGGCAGCTCTGCACAGAGGACATTTCCTTGAATCAAGCTCCAGCTCTTCTAACATCTCCCCTGCTCTGCCCAGGAGCAGCCTTTGCCCCAGCTGTAGCTTACTGGCTCTTTAGCCACAGCTGAGGGCAATTTGCTTCCTTCTTTCAACTCTCTGGCTGTTCAGGAGGAGTTGCTGTGCAGTGCAGCTGATGGGCCCAACAAGCTAATTACTGTACCCCTATGTTTAGGAAAAGTTTATTGGCTTTACTAGATATCCCACAAGATGACCTTTGAGATAGGACATATTCATGCTTTTCTATGCATGCTCCTAGTTCTCTGGCAGATCAGAAAAGAGGAATGTGGTTGCTCGCCTCCTATTCCTGAGTGACTGGCTGCAGGGTTCCAGCTGACCTGCCTGCCTTGAGAAAGCCCCAAACAAATGACTGCTGAGCTTGTACTTATCACCCAGACACGTCACTGTGACGGTGCCCATATTGAGAGAGCTGACCTGCACGTATGCAGACAGTCTGACATATTCTGGACAAAACCATGGAAGAGTGGTGAGCTCTCCAAAGCATTTGGTTTTGTGTGTGATGGAGTCTGAACCTAGCTGGTTTGAAGACTGCTGATGAGCGAGGGCCTGGGCTGTGTGAGCATTCCCATTGCGAGAGTCTCCTTGCAGTGCTTCATAACATCTTGAAATTGCAAACTCCCAGACTGATATTTTCAGATCGAGTCTCTTACCCAAGGATGGATTTTTATGGTTTTGTTTTTATTTTTGAAAGCTTGAGCAAGCAAGGGTTTGGCTGTTTAGGATATTTGGGACTAGGGGAGTGCTTTATGATTAGTGGAGGAAACAATTTCTGCCTTTTTAACAGTTTCAGTGTTGAAATGACTGCGGATAGAGAGCTCAAAAGCAAATAACACGAGGCAGGGTTTGTAGCAAGAAGCAGTATCTTTTATTAAACCAAAGAACAGAGCTGAAAACAAAACTAAGCAGGCTTTCCAGGCACATGGGCTTGCAGGCCCCGAAGTGTATCCACTATTAGTATTAAATCAAATAAATGATATTACTTTTCCCTAAAATCTGTCCTCATTTATATCTTTAGTCCGTTGCAGGATCAGCATTACTGCATCTTGGAAGGCAGATCAGGCCATTAGTGATGAGGATCCACAGTTACCCAGAAAACCAGAAAACAACCATACTGCACTATAGCTGCAAGCAGGGTCACAATAAGTTGGATTCCACTTGGCCGTCATAATTGTTGGAAAATACCCCTTGATTCATGCAGAGTGGAAACAGAGTGGAAATAGCTTGAGTTTCAACACTATATGGAAAGTAATCTTTCTGTAAGGCTGGGCTCAACACATTTCTAGGCATCACCGAAGACACGATCTCAAGCCCAGTAAAATCTGTGGACAGACACTCGCCAAACTCAGGGGCTGCTGATTCAGCTCGCCTCATCAGCAAAATCATCAAAATGGCCATTGCCCTTCCTTGTTCTTATTGAGTATATGTATTTCTTCCACTGCCACTGTTTATCACTTCTGTTGCAGGAGTGTATCGAGTCCTCAGCTGAGACCAAGGCCGGTTGTGCTAGATGCTCTTAGAAATGGGTGTCAAGAAATGATTCCAAGCCACGGATGCCAGCCACTAAGACAGAAAAGATGAACGGAGTGAGAGGGGTGAAGGTAACAGAGTTAAAATGATTTGCCAATTTACTGACAGAAATAGAGAACAGGCCCTTCAAATCACGGGGGCAGTTTATTTCTCTACTGACTTTGCCAAATATTCAGCATACTGGCCAAAGAGCCTACAGCCTACACATTATCAAAGAAACAAAATGCAAAAAGAAACAAAGAAACAAAACGCAAAGCACATTGCAATCAAAAACCCCTCAGTTAACAAAGAACGAGGAAGACGCTTTAAGTTTGGCATTACACGACTTCTGCTAGCTTTTGCAATATTAATTGTTTCTCCCAGCAGCTTCTCTTTTTCCAAGAAAGATTCCTCTCTTGTATCTATATTATCAGGCAAAGGATGAACTGGAGGTTAAAAAAGACATTATTAGCATTAATGATTATTATTATTTATATTCCTGCACAAGCTGCACAAACACAGGAGAAGAGACAGTCCATTTCCCCAAAGAGCTTGCAGATCTTACTTATGATAAGGAATTGCTGACCATGTATCAATAGTAAGAGAGGAGAATCGGGAAGAAGGAGGGCAACTGCATTAAACACAAATGTCTTCTGTAGCTTGGGCAGTGTACCATCTCCTGGGGCCTGTTTCCTCAGCCATAAAATATGGATACAGAGTTTTCTCTACCACACACCACTTTCCACCATAGAGGGAAGGCAACAGTGCTCATGCTCTAGCATCCAAACTCCTGATCTTCAGCAGTGTTTCCATTTCCTCCTGCTCAGAAGCTGCAGATTTTAAGACGCTGGAAAATCATGATTCCTAGAGCAGCAAATTACACAGGGAGTTGAAGGAAAGCTTGCTGGGGTGCTGTGTGTGTTTCTCTCAGCGCTTCTCTCTTCTCAGCAACATATTATTCTATGGCCCAAAGCCCAGGCCAATAATACACAAGTGGCAACATCTAGAAATCAAGAACAACAAAATAGATGCACAGATGTCCTTGTATTGTTCATTTGATTGTTGGGTCTCTGGCACAGGGTCTTCCTCCTCCTTTCTGTGCATCTTTGGAGGGTTTGCCTGATGAGCAGAGAAATATCAGCAGTGCCCTCGCTGGCTTGTAGCCTGGAGAGATGTGTGTGTGGAACATGGGGGCAGCAGCTACTGGGACTCAGATGACAGGGGTCCTGCTGCTGGCTCTGGCAACAACCTCAGGCTTTATTTCTCTGTACATGGATCTTGGTTTTTGTCAACCTGAAGTTTAATTCAAGTTTAATTCAACCTGAGTAAATAAGAGGTTAATCCATCCATGGGTCCTTCCTGGTACTAAGGCATGAGGAAAGCTGAAGAAAAATGGGAGCCATCCCTCTTAACCAGACCTCTTATAGGTCCCTTATGATGCTTAATGATGACTGTGATAAATGTTCTACATGTGACTTATACTATCCCCAATTAATCAACACATCCAATGGTGTAAGCTCACTGTTCATTGGGGTGCAAGGTCACGGGCTTGCTCCTGATGGCATTTCTGAACGAGCTGAATCCCGTCCTTGCCACTCAGTTCAGATGAGGAAAGGGTCACCAATTAGCTGGGAGCTCTCTGTCACCCAAAGCAAATGAGACCAACCATCACAGGAGATGTGGTGTCCTGGGAATGCAAATGATCAGAGCCTCCAGGATGACAATGATGCAACTGTGCACATCAACCAGCTTCAGGGGAGCTGTGGGACCAGCAGATCTGCACACTCAGCTGAGGTAGAAAAGGCTACATGGGAAATTCCAAATTTAAAGCACTGTTGAGGTCACTAGAGAGATAAGGGAGGTTTCAACTCATGATACCTAGAGAGAAACCATAGAAAAGGAAATTGAGGAGTCCTCCCTAAGTTCAGAGTGAACTTTAAGCACCACTTTAGAGAGCTAGAGTAAGGCTCAATATGGAGAGTACAAGGGTGACTACAAGGGTACAACATACCTGCAAAATGCAAAGGAGAAAGCAGCAGAATAAGGGTGGATGTAGTGAGTAGATTTGCTGAGATACCTGTGAACACAGAAACAAACCAGGATTCTCAGAGAAGGAGACAGAAGAAAGGTTTATCATGTCCACTGAATCTCTTCTCCAGGGATTGAGGATCAGGTTCCCTTTACCTGTACCTTGTAGTGTAACAAAGATGCCGTAAGACGGACATTAGCATCCCCACATACACTGATCTTGGGCTTAAAAGTTTACATGCATCATCTGGGATCCTGAGCCAGTGAAATCTTACAGGGTTCATTTGTGCTTAGAAGCCCCACTTAAAGAATCTCTGTTACACTGATAATACTCCTAGCCTGGGTCTTCTCCTCTGTGAAAAACAACATATAGCTTAATTTGCAGACTGAACAGTGACTGCATAACTCTGTTCAAGAGCTGTCTATGAAAGATGCAACTTCATGTTTCAGACAAGCTCCGTTTGGCAACACAAGAGTATTTAGGAAGAAGAAAAAAAAAAAAAAAAAAGTCTCTAAATCAGTTCCTGTAGTTTCTCTTCCTTTTTTAATTCAAGCTAAACTCAATAATTGATGCTGAAGCAGAGACCAGCGCAATGCTACTATTACAAGTAGAAAACTACCATTCTAGGGGCAGGAAAGGCTCACAAGTCAATTAAAACTATGCCTGCATCATTATAAAACTGGCTTTGGGGCCAAAGTCCAGGGACCACATTTGCATCTGGTCTCAGACTGCCATTCACCTGGCACCTGGATGCTGCATAAATGTGCTGGTTGACCCAGTAACTGACCAAGCGTGTTCAGGGAGGCAGTGTGCTGGGAACACCGGAGAAGGCGCCTGGTCAACACCCCAGCTTGCTTTTATAAGCTTACAGTCTGCATTGTAGACAAGTCTGACCTTGAGGGTAGCTTCAGTCTATCTAAACATAGCCTAAGAGTATTGAATAAATTTAGCAGCTTAATATGAACATCTCTGCTCTGACCTTCTTACGACTTCGAGCATTGACAGCTTCAAGACAATCACAGAGACCTTCTGCCTTTAGTAGTAAATCTCTGCTGCTTAGATTTAAGGATGTTCTTTTAAACTTCTTGCATTCTGAGGTTAGAAGGAGTACCAGAAACTTGCTTCCCAATCAGTCCCCAAATATGCCATGTTTTACTTTATTTGTTTCTTAGGTGGAGCTCTCTTGGAGGTAAAACCACATACATACTCTCAGATATTGTTTAGCTTCTCATTTCCCAGGACTCCACTGGGGCCACAAAGCAGCAGTCTGTTTTTCAAGATACTTGCAAGCCATGACCCTTCTCTGGCACCTATTGAAACAAGAGATTCTGTACTGAACTGAGAAGGAAAAGCTGTACAGATTAAATACATACTTAAGTAGTTTCCAATTCCTTACTTTCCATGAGCACCAAAATGTTTTACCAAGACACCCTCAGCACGGTGCTTTATTTCCCCCATTTTACTGATAAGGAAATAAAGCTTGATCCAAATTTTCGTAATGTCTAAACTGAGATGTGAAGCTTGTGACAGAGAAGACTTGAAATGTACATTCCCAAAGCTCTAGGATCACAAAGGATTTCCACAGCAGATGTAATTTAGTAAAGTATTTTAACTTAGTAAAGTACTTAGTAAAGTACTTAGTAAAGTAATTTAGTAAAGTAGTAAAATTTAGTAAATGCAGTAAATTACAAGGGAAGTTGCACTTGCTGCTGGACAGTCCTTCCTCTGTGATAACCTACCATGGAAACATGTGCTGGCCTCGTCAGCACACAAAGCATGTTGGTTTTGCTGTTACTGAGAAAAACTGTAGCATGGATGCTATTCTTTGTACTTTAGCTCATCCAAGACACTGCCTGGAGAACAAATAGGACCATTCTGACAGAAGCATGCCTTAAGGATCTCTTTTAGGGCTTTTTGGAAGTGGAAGCCTTAGGGAAAGCTGTTGCAAAATTATGTGCCTCAGTTTCCCCATTTTAAAATAGTAGTCCTCTTTGCCGCATGCTTTCTTATCTACAGGTGAGAAGCAAGGAATAATAGGCAAGAAGAGAAAGTAAGGGCCCAATATACACCTTTAATTAATTTAATATACCTGTCATGATAATTCGAGATCTTCACTTCTAGTTGGAGGAAACCCTAAGTTCTGCCTAGAAAGATGCAAAGTGATTTCTTGGAGCATTTGCCGGCTACATCCACCTATAACTGAGATAGCTCATCACTGTTGAGCTTGTGCCTGGGCAGTCATTCATTCTCTGCCGGGGAAGGAAAATGAGAAGGGAATGCTGGCTGAATTGCACCAACTTCATTCATTTAACTCTGCTCTGTGTACTTTAATGGCCTCAGAGTCCCTGCAGGGCTGGTTAGATGAAGGGTTTGAACTGGTTCTTGGAATACCCTACTCCTTCTCCAGGGCTTTCAGCATCAAGTTCCTTCTGATGGACATCTAACTACACCACAATATGCTGCCACTGCCCTGGGCAAGAGAGTCCTCCACATCACACAGGCTGCCCTACAGAGGAAGATTTCAGGGCGTGAGGGGAGCGGATCCACCACAGTTCAGTACTTTGCAACTCACTTGGTAAGCCTGTGTGTCTTTTGCTTCAACTGTAGTAAACAGTACTAACAAACAGATGAGCATCTGTCTTACTCTGTAGTCAATAGAGAGGTGCGCTGCACTGCAGTCCCTTGAGAGCAAAAGTAAATACATCAGATCTTTGGCTGACATTTGTTCTCTTCCCAGGAAAAAGAAGAAAAAAAAAGAGAGAAAGAAGAAGAAAAGTGAGCTTTATGGAGATTGTAAATCTTCATGTTGATTTGGAATTTTGTAAGGTAAAAAGCAAGGAGTCAACAGCAGCGAGGAATAATAGGCAAGAAGAGAAAGTGTAAGTAATATATACCTTTAAATAACTAAATAACGTCCCCCCAAAAAGGGCGCAGAAGGCAAAAAAAAGGGGATTCCTTATAGGCACCCTTAAACTAATACTGAATTATCTGTGGCAAGTGGATTCTTAGCTTCAGCTGAGAGGATCTTATATGAGGGTATGAGGGAGAGGATATTATAAGACTACTGTATGCAAAAGCACCCAATTAATTCAAGAGCGTCGTTGTTATTTCATTTATATAGCACCATAGGGGTATGCGATGTTTTACAGACGATTAGGGGCTATAAATGTTTAGAGAAAAGATGAAGCTGAAGACAAGGAGCTGACAACCGCTTGGAGTATAAGCTCTGACTACAAGCTCTCATCCTAGTGTTTAGCGTTAGGGTTTTTTTTTTTTTTTTTATATTTTAAAGTTCAAGGAGTGTTTTTTGGCAGTAAGTCCCTTTTAAAGAGAGGGAGAGACCATTTAGGGTGATTGTTGGGCTTTTTCCAAGGATGCAAAGTGAGAAAACACACTCATTGAAACAGATCTGGAGAAACAAAACACAAGCATTGAGGTGCACAACAAGGAGGGGCAAAATTAACCTGAAATAAAACCATTTCCTGAGAGTTCAATAGTTCAATAAACAAGTAGGGTAAGCAGTGGGGCAGCAATATGCCCCAAATTGCCTGACAGAGGCTCCAAGTAGATGGATTTTGTGCTCCATCATTGGGAAGGGCATGCACAAAGCGTGCTCCTGTTGCCTGTGACCTGTGTTTTGCAGCCTGGGGATACTCTTGGATCCTTAGCTTTTTTTTTTTTTTTTTTTTTCAGTCTGGCACTATTGCAGCAAAGACCAGAAAGCAGCTCCCCACCAGCTAAAGAGCACGTGACTCAAGCTTCCCGATAGAGCTCTTGTTAATGGGATCTAGAGGGGCCTCTGTGCTGCAGCACTAAAATATTTCAGCAACAGCTGGGCCTTAAATTTACCCGGAAACCGTACAAGGAGAATATGGCAACTTTCTCAAGAAAGACTTCTTTTTTTTTTTTCTCAAAACGGTGTATGACACCTGCGTTCGGTAATTGGTAATAACTCATGGTTTGAAGGCTGCATTTTACCATATCAGTTGTGATCTCATAAAGCAGGTAGGGATTTTTTTTTTCCATAAGATAATAAGGTTTTTTTCCTCCCTCTGATGTTTTCCATCAAACACTTTTATCAAATGGTCACTGAGAATTATAATCTAAAAGGAAAAATCAAAAAGTCTACAAAAATCTAAAAGCCTTTTTTTAAAAAAAGAAAAAGGAAAAGGCAGTAAATTCTAGTTCAGAAAAACATTCTGTTAAAAATCTTGACTGTAAAATGATGTAATTATTATTTTTTTTTGGTACGGTAGGAAGGGAGAAACAGATCCTCCCTGTAAACTCTGAATCAATTTGACTTTTGAAGTTTCAAAATTCCACACTCATCTCCTGCTTTTCATTGTTATTTTCCAACAATGACGACCAGAGATAGCAGGTCACCCCGAGCTTTGGGACTAGTAGTAGAGCATTTTATAAGATGGCTTCTGGACTGAAACAGTGAGTTAAAAAACCTACCAGTATCTCTGACCTTCAAGACAATTATCCTCTAAAGCAGTTATATTTACAGAAAAATGTGCATGGATCATGTCTGTGCTGCTATTGAGATGCTAATGCTGGTTTAAACATATCTTCTACTACTATAGTTTATTCCTTACTCCTGTACAAAATAAAGTACCTTTCTACAGATTTTGCTGCGTCTACGCTCAGGGAAGTTGTACTGCGGTAACTATTCCAATACATTGTAGGACAGATTAAAAGATTTCTGGAAGAAGCTACTGGTGAAGCCATTAATTTTGTGAGGGAAGGGGAAGGAATTGAGAAAATGCTACGTTTTTGCTTAGAACAGTAGTTTTGTGCGTTTGTATTATTCAAATAAAAAATAGTCAGCAGCAACAGTCATCCTGACTCACTTCTTCCCAGCCTTCTGCAATGCTAACTTGCTCCATATATAAGGCATTCCTGGGGTTGTCTTTCAGTAGCCCACACACTCAAACATAAAGCTAAATCTGCTTTTTCCCACCTTGGCCAGGGTCCGTGGGCAGGTTTTAGGCTACCCTCCCCAGAGACCGTCCACCCTGCTTTCCAGAGCAGGGTCTGTGGCTGCACTCGTGTCTACAGCAGCAATTTCCTCCTCCTCTACTACAGTGACTTGTCCAGTTCTGATGTTCCCTGCAACTCAAGGGGCAGCATTTTAACCATGGTTAGCTTGAACCACAAAAATCTGTTCCCTTCTCACAGCTAGGCCAAATATAGCAAATATAGGGCATTTCTCTCTCAGTATTTAATGCTACTTTCCTGCTTTTAGGTGACGAATTCAGTTCTTCAGCTGACTCAAGGCTGTCCCAGGACTTCCCCTCTGACAGAGACAGGTGGTCATTATTCACCCCAAAAGAGCTTCTAGAAACTGCATCCCGAGTTTCCTTGGAAACGGTATATGATCACTGTAATGTTCTATAGCACTTGACCATTCATCGCTATGATAGTTATAAAAATCCCATCAGAAAAAAACCCTTCAAGCTGTTTTTCCCCATTACAAAAAGGAGCCCAGCTTCTGATTCCTTGATTCAACAGTAAAACAAACAATAAACCTCTTCATTAGAATAATTGGGCCAATACTGTTATAAACTGTGATGGGCCTAAATCTAAATTCTAGCTCCAAACCCAGGAAGATGAAATCTGAGGAATATTCATTGGGCCTGCGGGGCTTGTCTACTTGGTAATTGCTATTCCAGTGGTTTTCAACCTTTTCAGATTTGTGGCATCAAAAACCTTCCTAAAAATTTCCCTGTGGAGAGGCAGACCCCTGTACGGGGAGTCTAGGCTTTCCAAAATAAGCTTTCCTTAATTACTTTTACTTGGATTCACTTGTATTCATATACTACAGGTTGGAAAATATAGCACTCCTAAAAGGGGAATTATGGGAAAGTTTATGAATAAATAGAGTTGATTTTCCAAGTGCAAACCCTACTGTGGATATGGATATTTTTTTCTTTCTTAACATCTTGAGTCAGGCTTCGAGAAAATCTGTTTTACAAAGCTATTAGACAAAACTGAAAGAGAAAAAGTAATTTTTTTCTCCTCCTTTGTTTGTCATTAATAGTCTCTTTTCAGTTGCTACCATCATGGCAACAGTGGGCCACATGACAGAAGGTAATGAAAATGTAGAGCAGAGGGAAAAGTTATTGCACTAGAACAAACTCTGTTATATTGCAGATTATATTACAAGTGAAAGGCACATGACTGCATTGCATGGTGATGCTATAGGAGCCTTTCTCAGTCCTCAGCTCTTCATTAGCATGGAGAGATTTTGATTTAATAACTGTGATCAAAATCCCAGTGAATACACTGGTCATTATATACCCAAACTGAAGATGCTCACCAAGGTTTATGATCTTTGAGTAAATCTAAGTATTCATTAAGAGGACCGGCTGGTGTATCGGTTATATAATGAAAGCATCCAAACGATACTGTTTCTGAAAAAGCCCTGACCTTTCAGAAAGGAGCTGGTATTGCTGTGCCAATGAAAATAGCAGCTAAAGATGTTATGGAGCTAAATGCAAGTCTGAATGTAACACATTAAGCACTGACCACACTTTGTGTGTGATAAAGGAAATAATTATGAGAGAGACCTCATTCTGCTTGGAGGATTCCTATAACCACAAGGGCAACATCGAAAGGTGAGCAAACACCATGGCTTCATCTCTTCGAATAAACAACAGTGTCAGGAAACATTCCCAGGCTCTGGAACTTGATCACCTGCTTTGTTCAATTGTTGGAGCAGTTTCTGGCATGGGTTGGACCCGGCCTGCGTAGCACTCTCCGAAACAATTTGGGAGCACAGAATGGAAACCCACAAGGCCCTGGGACCATTCCCAGCTGGCAGCGCAGATGCAACTCCCTATTCTACAGGTTAATACTATGGATATGGGCTAGTCCATGCCAGTTGGCATCAGCAGTAGAGAAAGGTCATGGCATGAGCATGTCCACAGAGGTCAAAGGGAGAAGAGCTGTCAGAGAACAGCTAGATAAATCACAGTAAGGGTCTGGAAGCATGGAAGACATCAAAAACACATTTATACAATACATCAGTAGCTGTCCAGTGAGCACTTGGAGAGTTTCCTAGAGCTGGATGCATTGAAAAATCATGGCAAATAGGGCTGGAAAGGAACTGAAGAGTTCATCATCTTGGGTATATCTCTTGTAGCAGGAACTTTTTGCTATACAGATTTTAAATTGTGGCAAGTGACATGAATTCTGCACTACATTTCACTACAGTGAAAATGCACTGTAAAGCTTGACTAACAGAGTGACAAGTCCAGAAGTTCCTCGAGTCCTCACACTACAAAAGGCTTTATTCAGTATTTCCAAAACAAATGTGAATAAACCAGCCACATTTTCAATAATGTGTACAGTAAAAACAAACAAACTAACAAATAAAAAACAGCTCTAGGGCACTGTAAAAGCAAGCATGATGTTCATAGGGCATCTGGCAACTGGAATGGCGTGTAACATGGAGGAACACTCCTCCTTTGGCATCATATCCACTTAGATTGAGGCAAAGTCAAGGGCACAGTGAGCTAGGTTTTCTGAAGAACTTGGCATCCAGCTAAGCTTCAAAATAAGCAAGTACTTCTTTGAAAGATGCTGATCCATATTCAAGCTTTAGCCCTAAATAGAATCTACTTGATGCTGACTGGGCGCATTTGAGGGTATGTCCTAAGCTGAAGAAGCCAAGCACTCAAAAAAGATGCAAAGTATTTGCCAACTCCAATATTTAGAAATTATACATAGCAAAGTCTTCTGTATTAGCAGTGGCAGATACTCCACTGCTTTTTAAATGAAAATTATCAGTAGGAATGACCTGTGATGTCAACACACGTGAGACCAATTAACCTATTTTTAATGAGTGATGGCAAGTAATTGCCTGTTGTTGAAGAGTCAAAGACTTTGCACACGATGAAACTCACTCTGGCCCCGCTGACTGGGAAGCACTGAACTTGGCATAACAAAACAACACCTTTATGCAAAACACCTTATGCTTATAATGGATAATGCAGGATGGACTCATTTCCACTCGCTCCTCCTATTTCCAAAGCAAGATACTGCATGGCAACAGAGAGGCTTGCAGAAAGAAGGTCCTTGTCAGCACTGTGTGTATAACATCAGACTTGTAGGTTGTTATGGTACTGATGACTGGTTATCCCACCTGCTGTGGCATACATGGGAGAGTTTACCCTACATAAGAGGCCTAAGACTATTCAGTTTATGCCAGTCTTGGCATCGCAACAAAGCCTATGCCAGGCTTGGCAATTACTGTGCAATTAGCAACAGTAAGCTGTAAAGAGTTGCTTTTAAATTAGGCATGTTTCACAGGGCAAAAATAGTGGTCTTTGTTATGTTAAAGCCCTGCCTCTTATAGACTGAGCATTGATGAGGGCCATCTCATGCAACAGATCCAAGCAGTAATTCCCTAAGGTTGTAACAAGCACTTTAAGAGGGATTAGGTGACACTCATCTTGAAGTGGCTGGGATGAAATCAATGTCTGGAAGCTATCTTTGGTGTCCTAATATTGAGTACTGAAGGTCCAAATCTGAATGTGGCTAATTGGGCCCATTTCTAAGTACATGGAAGTGAAAGCAAAGGCACAGTAGTCAGTATAAATTATTCAGAAGAGTACACAGTGCTGGTAGATAAACTTTAGGCTAAAATTCATTCCAAGGCAGCTCTATCGACATATTACATGCAGGCAGATATTGTCCAGCAAAAGGCTGTCAGGCAGAACTTGGGAGATTTCCTGGCTCTTCCTCGTTCATAAGGCAAGAGAGAATGGGGCAAACAGTGTATTTTCAAGTGAAACAAACATTTCTTGCACAATTGGGCACCAAGTAGCTTTTATCGAAAGCCTGTTGACAATCCAATACACTTACATGTTACTTCATGCTACTGGGATACTGACCAATGAGTAGCCATGTAAAATGGCTCACCTGGAGCATTGTGTGCAGACTCACCTGGAGTACTATGCGCAGTTCTGGGCTCCCCAGTATAAGAGGGACGTGGAGCTTCTAGAGACGGTCCAGTGGAGGGCAATCAAGATGATGAAGGGACTGGAACATCTCTCATACGAGGAGAGACTGAGTGAGTTGGGCCTGTTTTCTCTGGAGAAGAGAAGGTTGAGAGGAGATCTGATTAATGTGTGTAAATACCTGAAGGGGGAATGTAGGGAGGAAGGAGACAAGCTGTTCTCAGTGGTGGCCAGTGACAGGACAAGGGGCAATGGGTATAAGTTGAAACACAGTCAGCTCCATCTCCATGTGAGGAGGAACTTCTTTCCTGTGAGGGTGACAGAGCAGTGAAACAGGCTGCCCAGGGAGGTTGTGGAGTCTCTTTCTTTGGAGATCTTCCCAGCCTGCCTGGAAGCTGCCCTGTGCCACATGCTCTAGGTGTCCCTGCTTGAGCAGAAATATTGGACTAGATGATCTCTAAAGGTCCTTTCCAACCTTGAACATTCTGTGATTGTGTGATTCTGTGAAATGTGACCCTAGAATTAACAATTAACAGAAATACAAAGGTAGAAATTCTATTTGCATATTAATTTAAACACACCAAAAGAGATAGAAGTCTAGGTAGAATGTCTGTAATAGATATTCTTCTCTGCCCAGATAAATAAGAATCAAAATAAATTTCCTAATGCATTTCATTCTGTATATCTCTTAGAAATTTAACTCCAAAACTGGTTGCTGTCAGTGACGCAATTTGCTGTGAAAGATTTTCAGAAACAAAATTTTCAGTTTGATTATACAAAACAAAATAGACATAGTGTAAATTAAAAGAAGGAGAGGGGAAGACTAAAAAAAAAAAAAAAAAGGAGAAAATTTGATTGAGTATTTTCATTTGGAACAGTAGCCACTTTCTTATTTCATATTAGGTAGTTATAAACTCTGATATAAAGCCATAGAATGGCAGACTTAAGAATTTAAATCTGCATAAACAATCTGAAGACTTAATGAATAAACAGCAGCAGTCAAGCAAGAGCCTGCTATGCTGGGAATAAATATGGTCTGCACTGCACTGAGGTCACTTAGTACACAAAAGTATTACCCTTTAAAAGCATGTGTGTGCTGAAAGCTGCTGAATGCTGCCTTTGCTTCTGTGTTTGTCAGGGGCAGCCCTCTAGAATCCCAGGCCCTAGGCACACATGAGGAGAGCCAGAGAGAGGAAGGCTTGCCCTGGGTAGAGGAAGAGTGGGTCAGAGAGCATCTAGGGAGACTCGACACCCACAAATCTATGGGCC
>JAVCKT010019823.1:0-40143 GCA_032273925.1 Rhynchotus rufescens | reverse complement strand
GAAGGGAGAATGCAGGGAAGAAGGGGACAAGCTCTTCTCATTGGTGGCCAGCGATAGGACAAGGGGAAATGGGCATAAGCTGAAACACAGGAGGTTCCATCTCCATGTGAGGAGGAACTTCTTTCCTGTGAGGGTGACAGAGCAGTGGAACAGGCTGCCCAGGGAGGCTGTGAAGTCTTCTTCTCTGGAGACCTTCCAAACCCGCCTGGATGCCACCCTGTGCCCCGTGCTCTGGGTGTCCCTGCTGGAGCAGGAGGGTTGGACTGGATGATCTCTAGAGGTCCCTTCCAATCTCAACCATTCTGTGATTCTGTGTGGTTCTGTGATTCTGTGAAATATTCCACTGACAAATATTAGAGACTGAAATGGCTGCTCTAATATAAATGGATGAGGAAAAAAATATTACAGCATTTGTCATTTAAAAGACTTTAGACCTCTCCAAATGCCTACCATCCCACAGACGTTGACACCACTTCAAAGCACACCTAGCCCAGGCAATCCTGACTACACTCAATCATTGCTTATGAGGTTTGACTGCAAAAAGCACCTTTAGCTATGCTCACGTGTGGTCAGCCACTTCTTCCAGTACAATCAAAAGGCAAAGAGTTGCAGTACCATGTTAGCAGTCAACTCAGACTTACCACAGAGGACCTTAACACAGAAAACTGCTACAATCCTTCCACCCTGTTCCCCATTTTCAAATATGACCAGGCCCTCTACGAGACCCAACACGCATGGCCACAAGGTAAGCTTGTTCTAAAATGGTTGAAGGCTGTGTGCTATCACAAGGGGAAGAGGCCATTTCAGGATCTCCATGACAGCCTCCTTGTTCAAAGTAGATGCGTTTAATTAAACTGGAAGCAAAAGAGAGGCCTGGCTTTGTAGGCAGGATAACAGCAAAGACTTCAAAGCAAAGGCATTATGTTCTCCATTGTGCAAGATACAAGGGGAGGAAAAAAAGAAGATTCTTTCACTTTCTCAAACGTAATAAAACACTGAGTTAAGAAGCACAGAAAAAAAGTGTTTGGTTAATTTAAGGTGAAATCAGGAAAGGAAAAGTACAAGGACCCAATTCTCAGAACATTATCACTCTTGCTGATACTTTGGATGCTCAGCATTTCTGAAACTGAATCCAGATTCATATGGGGCTGTACTGTTCCATCTCACTATATTAGAAGTGCCATATTGAACCCTAAACAATCTACAATTACTGCTTTATTGGTTCAAGGAATTACAGAAAACAATATATGTGCTAAGGCAGACACTAGTTCAGAAAATGCACTTAGAGATTATCCATGAATCTCACTGTTTTTTTTCTTTTTCATTCCTTAATCTGTATGTCAGTAAGACAGTAGGATTAATAAAGCAGGCTCTGGCCGTTCCCTGTTGCGTGGGAACTCACGGGAGAGTTGAGGCTAAAGCGGGACCTGAGACCCTGCAGCAATCACCCTGGCAGCTGGGGCAGCCTGTTACTAGTAGGGGGAAAGCAGATTTGGGCATATGTGGAGCCCAACAAAGTGTTGAAGAACACCTATGCACGTTCCTCCACAATTCCTTTTCTCTGACAAGTCCGCTCAGTCCTACGTGGAGAATCCCGCTGGATGCACAACATATGTTTGCCTTCCTGTTCGTGGGTACAGGTGTGTGCAGATGTTATATTGTTACAGTACAGGGGAATAGGTGTGTGCTTGTGCATATATATAAATTCTTTGCTCAAGAAAATGAGGGTTTCTTGAGAGATTACCATCAGTTCTTTTAAATTCTAAAGGTTGGTATGGTACCTCCCCAGTGCTGGGTATGCAGGTAGCACTGACAAACTTGGTTCAGATGGAAAGAAGTCTCTCAACCAAAGGAAAGGGGAGGAAAAAAAATTGTATACCAATGCTCTTCTTTTTTTTTTTTTTTTTCTTCAGCATCCAGCTTCAAAAACACTATCGCAGCTCTTCTTTTTTTCTTTTTCCCCACCCCTTTCATTTTTTTCTTCAAAATACACCGTAGTGAATGCGCCTTTCAATTACATCTTGGTCAACTTCTACTGCAATTCAAATAACAATACTCTTGTCTTAAAAGACACGGAAGACATAAAGGAAGAAAAAATAAAGAGGAGGGAAAAGGTAAAGAGATTCTGACAAGAGCTATGACTGATGCTGTGTGTGCTTTATCTTTCACAGCTTATATAATATATATATGAGAAATAGTTAGTTTGGTAGTTAAAGAAACTAAATCCCTGTCGAGGATAAAATACATCAGGGATACAGAGCAATTCCTCATCTGCTCTGGCTATCATTCACTTCCCAGCCTAACAGGCTGTCTCCCCAGAGACTTAGTAATAGATCAGAGGCAATGATCCTTTCTCTTTGCCCCCTCCCTTTGCCTCCCTCCTTCCCTCCTCCCTTTCTGCCACCTTCCAAGGCTCCTTTGGCTAGTGCTGAGCCTGGGGCACTCTAAAAGGAGCCAGCAAAAGCAGCTTGTCCCTGGAGGGGACCCACGACTGCGCAGGGAGGAGGAGATGAAGGAGAGGAGGCTGGTCCACCCCGAGCGCCTGAGGCACCGTCCCCTCCTCGCGGGCTGCTTTACATCCTCCCCATCCCTCCTTGGCTACTTTACCTCCAGCAACAGGAGCGAAGTCTCTGTGGGTACATGGGAAGAAAGAGAGGGCCTCAAGGCACAGATGAGGCTGGAGCAGCACTACTCAACTCTATGAGCATCTCCCACCCAGCAGTCTCCACAGACTCGCCCCTAAAAACCTTTATTTTCTCTCTCCCTGTCCATAATTCACTTTCCTGTGCCTGGAAGGATGGGACACTTCTGCTGTTTGGAGGACAATGAGCTCACAAGAGACAGGAGTCTCACCACAGCCTCTCAGAAAAACAGCAGCACTAATGTAAACATCAACATCAGTTTTTTACAGGACAGCCAGTAGCTTTGCCTACTGTTACACTGTGTCTGATATATCATTTTTCTAGTTTCTTAGAACTTTGCTGGACTTGAATTGTGCGAGTGGATGTCTCCAGGGAATATATAAATACTTCCTCCTTCTTAAATTCCAGCTGCAAGAGTTATGGAAAATTAAGGTAATTCTGCATATTCTGGAAAAGCTCTAGTGGTCCCAAACAAAAAGCAACAACATGAAATTTGGCAGGGTAATGTCAGGTTTATGCCAAAAATGTGCCACTGATACGGCCAAAAAAATGAATAAATTTGCCATGACAGAACCCTCTGAGATAAAAATCCACAGCTTGGACAGGAAGAGTCATGTTGGATGTAGCAGCAATACTTCTTCAAAGGCTTCACCTGTACTGAGAATACTCACTGTGGACATGATGGTTTGTCTTGGGCTCCTGCAAGAGACCCAGATCTAGTTCCCCAAGGGAAGAGCAGGGTCTCTCATACGCTGAATAATCAGCTGTTGAGTCAAGGCCAAGAGTAGTGAGGTCTAACAAGACACAAACTGGGTCAGGAGGTGGCAAATGCAAGGAACAGCTCTATGGGCCCTTCTAGGTATACATGAGAGAAAAAAAAAACTTTCAAGGCACAAAACTACCAACAAATGAAAAAACTGGTGCCAGAGCTCTGTCGTGGAGGAAGAAACTCACTTTGGATGTTCACTGTGTGGGGGATATTGCGACTGTGAGCTAGTGTGGGGGAAGTATGTGAGACTGGAGGCTGGACTATGGGAAAACAAAAGATGAATAAATTGTCAGGAGGACAGAAATAAAAATAGATGAGCAAGAGAATCAGGATATGGAGAGGAGGCTAACATATGGAATGAAGAGAGCAAAATCTAGTCCTGATCACTGATGAGACTAGGGCATGGACAAGAAGCCCAGTGGTGGTAGGATGATGGAGGTGAAGAACCTGGGAGTGATATGATGTGCAAAAGCCAGACTGAGACAAAGAGAGGGTAGAGGAAGGAGGCCAGATATCTCTCACTGAAGGAAATGCAAAAGCTGGAAGAGTTAGTAGTGACAGAAGGCTTAGCATTAAAATTAGGCCCTTCATATGAGCAGAAGCACTTTGTAATTACAAACACAAAGAGAGTAAGGAAGGGAAAAGAAAGCAAGAAAATTCCAAGACCTCAGGACTGGCATAGCCTTTAACAAGAACTATTACTCAAAATGTATTCAAAGCACTACATGTCTATCAACAACTAATAAAACCATCAGGAAACAGGAGGTCCCTTAGCAGTTCAGCATTTCTATCCATTGATAGGAAAAGCAGGCTCTTCCCTTAGCAGATAATCTCTGCAGTTGGTCATCTGGCTTGCGGACATCCACAGCTGAAGTCTCTAGTGCAGCCCCAGCAGCAGCATCTCTCAGGGAAGGCCTTTCCATTAGCTTTTTGCAGGAAATGCAGCAAACAGTTTCACTGAAAGGTACCTCTTAAACACATTTACATAAGTAAGCTTCCACTTACAGGCAGCAGCCTCAGTCAGCCCACTGGGGTTTTCTCACCACCCCCTGAATGTAGCTGCATATGATCTAAGAGCAATGGAGTAAGCAACTTCTTCCCTAATTGCTCCTGCAAAGTGACATTATGCCCTGGCTGCTGGTATGAGGTGCAATTTCTGCCTTTCGAGTTCAGGGAACGTGGCCTAAGGGCCAACTTTCCTAAGGAAGTTTATTACACTACCTCTTATTACATTATTTATCACTTGTTTGCTCAGCTCTTTTAATTGCACGTTTACTAGTGTTCTAAACCCTGCAGTCTTGGAGAGACATATTCTGCTTTGCTCCCTACCCCATGGTACTGAGCTCTCCCTTGCAGATGCTGCCCTGCCTATTCCCACCCAGGAGCAGTGTCTAAGGGCTCAGATGAGCAGATCCAGATAAAACAAGGAAAGGGGGCATTGCAGAGCACTGGGTCTGTCTACTAGTTGACTAGTTGGCTTGCCTTTTTTTTTTTTTTTTTTGGTGCCCATCTTTGCTATTCCCACTAATTCCTCTGCCTCATAGGCAGTATCATCCCCTTCCTGAAATAAACAGGTCCAAGGACAGGCACAAAATAGATTGGAACAGACTCTATTTAAGTCACCATGTTCTGTAAGCCATCAGCACCTAGCACTTGGCTTATCACTATATGTCAGCTCTTAAAATGGCAATTATGACGAAAAGCAATTTTAAGTCATTATCATAGGCTTTCTGAAATGCATTTGTTTCTTTCCAACCCCCATCCTTCTTTTCTCAAGGTCTATGCAATTTAATTCGTTGGGACAGCCTGGCTTAATAGGCAGGAAGAAATAACACCTGCACGATGCTCTGCCTTCTCCTCACTTCTTCGATGATGGTTCCACTGCAGGATTTGTTTTTTACAGTGAAATAGCGGGCAGGATCGAGGGGGTGCAGCTCCTTTGCTGGTACTTGTTTGGGTACTGGGGCTCTGCTGTGCCTCTGCAGCGGGGCTGCTCCCAGCCCATGCTGCTGCAAAGTGCAGACCACGCTGTAATGCAGTCGCTATATATAGTCCGTAAAGAGCTTCTGGAAACCAGGAGGAAAAGAGCACAATATGATGCATAGTAAATTATTAATTGTTATTAGTTACTTTCTTGACAGGTTGCTGTTGCTCCGCTATTCTCGGCTCCCAGTTTGGGGTAGGGGGAGTCTCTCTCTCTCTCTCTCTCTCTCTCTCTCTCTCCTTTTCTCTACTCTTCTTTCTCCTGCTTTGTCCTTGTCCCCTGCCAGGGCTTCCCTGCCCCTCTTTGGGGCTGCCTGTCTCTGCATCTTCCTGCCCCTCAGTGGCAGGGCCACCTGGCTCTGCCCCAGAGCCTCCTCTGCCTCTCCCCACCATAATGCAAGAAGGAGTGCAATAACTCCTAGACAGTACAGCACCCCAACAGCTATAATCTGGATTCTACCATCACATCTAAAATAGGACTTCACACCACATGCTTATCCCAGGACCTAAATGCCCGATAAGGGCACAGTAGTCATGACCATTCACTAAAGCACTCCATGAGGTCTTTCTTGCACTTGCTATATCTCCATGCCAATCATACTCCTCCAGTGTGTTTGCTTGAGCAGCCGTGTCCCTTGCATTGCAAGCAGCCCTGCACAAGGCCCTTCTGCATGTGCTGGCTCTCTCCTACATGGAACAGGGAATGCAACCATGTCGCAGGGGAGCAGGAGCACGGAGACCTCTAAAATCTATTTTCTAATGAAATATTCAAGGCTAAAATTAAAAGCTGGAGGATACGGCCCTTTTTTAAAGCTCCACATAATGGACATAGGCCCCGCAAAATGGAAACCACTGATGAGGGAAGGGATGATGACACTGCGTGCTGTGATGATTTTTTTTCCTGTCCCTCATGCAGCTGCAGCCAGCAGCAGTCCTGCTCCTGTGTTTTCACTAGAGCATTTTCACTGGGGTTGAATTTAGTCTCAAGATCTCTACTTTGGGTTCTTCTGCATCCCTGAGAGAGAATGCAAGAGAGGTACCAGCTTCGTTCCCAGCACTGGCACCAACTGTCTGTTGCAAGAAATGATGTTTCAGTGCTGTCTGCCCATCCAGATGAGCAAGGGCTTCAGAGAAAGGATGCACGGGGTGCTGGGATGCAGTGTCATGTTTCTCAAGGACTATTCCTACAAGCAGCAGAGACCCAATCATCTCAAGTCTTTTATTAATGAGTAACTCAAGTCCCAGTCCAAATAAAAATTATGCGACTGAATACGCCCTTAGCTTTTCCTTCCCTTTGTTGCTCAGGCCACTTTTCCCTGTCTGCAAAGTCAGGAGTGGATTTAGGGTGGATTTACCAGAGGTGCCTAAGGAAGCAGCAGGCACCCCATAAACCCCCCATCCCCAACTCTAGTCACTCATGCCTTTGTAGTGCAGCACCATCACTTCTCTATAGCTCCCTGGCTGCATATTCCATACGCAAGAAATCTGGGAAAAACAATGTGGTGGATAAAAAGCATGTGCTCCCTCTAGCTGCAGCCCTGCAGCCCTGCTTTCTCATTGAACACAGCAGGAAGGCTTAGAGGAGTGTAGAAGACTGAGGAAAATGGAGCCTGCCCCCCGAATCCACCCCTAATGGAGATTTTCAGCCCCTTAGTCACTCTTCCACCTGCACAGGACAAAGATCTTTAAGAAATGGGCTTGCAGCCACACACTCTACAGGCAGAGATGAGGGAGAAGGGCTTTGCAGACTCTCAGGCATCACATGGGTTACCCTGAGCAGCAGCTGCATCTAGCACGTGCCCCAGATCAGTGCATCTATTTGCTTGTCCCATCATTTGACACAGACACACCATTCAATTTACAGAGAAGCAGGAGGCCTCCTGCCTTTCCACTATGAAAAATGTCCCACGTTGTCAGCCATGAGTGCAGCTGAACTACTGTGAATATGATTTACCTGCCAGAGCTGATGAAGACAAACCAGCTTTGGTGCCATTTCAGAAGCCAGGAGGAAAACCTGCCTGCACAACTCTGGTGTGTGTGGGGGGAACAAGGATAAATACTGGTTCGTATTCATACACACAACTATGCTCAAGGTAAATGTGTGCAAATGCACTGAAGAGTACAAATAGTTGTATGTGCAAGAGGGAGTAGACGGGATTTTTTTTTGCATGCCACCTGTCAGATGGAGAGCACTTAATGCAGGTATGGCTCTAGGGCTCAGAGAGCTTTTCTAGATGGATGATCTCATTTGAACATTTAATTCCGGATTTTCACAAGCCAAGAAAAAATAAATGGAAATATCTACACCTAGCATTGGAATCATGAGGATTAATTGCAGAATAGAGGGCATTCCTCACTGTAGAGGGCATTCCTCATTGTGGAGAACAGTGAAGGCAGAAGACTAGCATTTTTGTGTCCCTGTTCCAGAAAAATATACAGGGAATGTTTTTCATTTCATTCTGTAGAAAATACCTTGTTGTGCATGTGTGTGTGTGTCTACTCCTTGCTTCTGAAAAGTATGCCCCAGAGTGTTAAGTCAGAAATTCAGAAGCAGAAGTGATATAGCTATATATATATATATATATATATATATATATATATATATATGTTTTAAATAGCAAACTTAAAACATCGCAAAAGGTTAGAATGATTTAGAACACCCAGTTTGAGCGGCCACGCTTGGCTGTTCTCAGAGTACGTGTGAGGTGACTGC
Source organism: Rhynchotus rufescens (assembly GCA_032273925.1). Taxonomy (NCBI): domain Eukaryota; kingdom Metazoa; phylum Chordata; class Aves; order Tinamiformes; family Tinamidae; genus Rhynchotus; species Rhynchotus rufescens. Next base: position 32,036 of record JAVCKT010019823.1, on the reverse strand, counting down.
ACACAGGGCTATTGCAGTGGCCAGAAAAATTGTGCTGCTCGCAGCCTCTCTCATTTCCCTGCTATCTTTATGAGACGCATGCAGGAAAAAGTTACCTGCTCGCCATGCAGGGACATGGCACAGAGCAGTTCATGCTTCTCTCTGTCACAGTGACTGCAAGCACAACGTGGATGGAATAGTTTCTCCCCTATCTCCTAGGGGAGATACGGCAACTAAGCAGCCTGTTCTCCTTGCTTAATGTTCTGAAAATAGCTTGTAGCCATATTAACACCTTGTAAATTTTTCACTGTATGTGGTACTGGAAAAGTTTTCCATGGGGTTGTATGTATGCAATTACCTATAATGTAACATGAAATTGTCTCTATGGGCTTTGCTATCTCAACCACGTTATTAGTGGCCAGCCATAGGTGTGCTTCTTCTTCCCATTGGCCACACTGTGGTGTCACTTTATCGGCAAAATCTAACCGATTAATGCCATTCTGTGATCTACTTGAAGAGGCTCTCACAAAGATATCATTGTATCGCCGACACTACTCATTGGCCGACCTTGCAAAAAGTAGCACCTGGGATAGAGTCTGCTTTACCCGCCAATAAACTAAACTACAGATGCTCAGTGTCTTCAGTACCATCCTACACACTGATTTCAGAGAGATAGGAAGACGGCACTCAGTCACCGTAATTCCAAAGTTGCCACAGAGAGAGGAAGCAAAGATTAGATAGCCTCTAGCCAGCCAGGAACTAAATTATATACCTCCACTAAAGAGATCTTCTCTTATCCTTCGGCATCAGCTACCAAACTTGAAGAAACAGAGGGGTCATTAAGAACATGAGAGGCAGTGGTAATGTTATCATGAGTGGAATGACAAACTAGCATTGTCATGACAAAAATTGGACCGTAAGTAACATTGACCAAAGCCTTCATTGCTTTCTTGGCTCAGAATATTCCACATTAGAAAAAGAAAAACAAACAAAAACATAACGACGAGGGCTGAGTGGTAGGAATCACAAGGGTATGCACAATGGGAGCAAAATAGCAGTGAAGCAGTTGCATTAGAAACCACATTAGGTGATTGCGAGTCACCACTGTATGCTGTTTTTAAAAGAAAATTAAAGCTTCCCTAAAAAGCTGGAATTATTACGAGGGCCATTTAGATGAGATGAATGACAATCAATGACTGGCTAAGTGAACAGCAAGGAAGTTTACTGAGGTATCACTGAGCTCAGACTAGGCTTCATCATTTCAAGAGGCACTCAAAGTCAGGGATCAATGAAGGAAAGTAGGATTAATAAAGGCTAATTCTTCTGGAGGAATGTCTATTATATAATGTTATTTGGTTGTTACAACAAACAGATCTTTCAAGAACTTTAAGCATTGTTTTCAAGTTGACTGCTATGACTGGCCATCAGAAAGAGTCAAACAGGCTTTTCATGAAAACATCAGGAGAAAATGTCTTTGTCAGTGGATTTAGAAGCATAGTGTTCAGTGGTGGTTCATGCTGTCTGAATGCAAGTGTATTGTAATTTGGATGGTTATGATTAACAAAAGTGGAGTCGTTTATCCAAAGCTTACTCTTGCCTGATCATCTACGCATCAGCTACATTCAGATATCTGACTATGGAGCTGAATCCTGCTTGTGGAGTAAAAAGATGCAAGGAAGGAAAGTAGGAGAGTATTATATGCTCGTACAGTATTATAAAACACAGCAGAACCCTGCTAGGTCCACACTTGAACTGCACCTCCCATTTTGAAAGTAAAAGCCTGGGGAAAAGTGAAGCTAAAAATTACAAAAATAGCATCCTCAGGTCCTAATCTTTCATATTTCTGAATCCTCCGTTATAATTTCTGCAAAAGTGGTAAGCAGTATCTTCTGTACACTGCTAATAAGGTGGCATACCTACACATCTGGTGAGTCAGAACATACACAGTAGAACAGTGAATTTCATTCACATCTCAATTTTTAATTGTGTCTAACTTTCCCAATAAACATCTTTTCTTTCTGAAATTCAGCATGACTAAATCACTTGTCAGAGGAAAATGCTTTTGGGGAAAATTATATGTCATTTGGAAAATGCTTTTTTAGAAGTAAAGAGTAACAAAAACATTTTTTTCTAGTTTCTTCAAAGTCTTCAAAGGTTTCTCTACAAAACAACAGAAAACAAAAAATGCCCCTATGTCTGTATACTCCACATTTACTTTATTTATTTGTCTTTCATTGAGAAGGGTCTATATGCAAGATTCATTCTTCGAAGAACGACAAGGACCATTCTACTTTAAGAAAATGTGCACTGTATTGATACAATTAAACTCCCTTAACGTAGACAATGCTTCAGGGATCCTTGGTAACCATGAAACCTCTCCAGTGAGTTTACAGAGTTTCTGTAGGTCATGTAGAATGTATATCCTGCAAAAAATCTGAGGGCCTATGCTATTTGTTCAGTTGAGTAAGAATGTCTTAACTCACCTCACAGTCCTTTTGTGACTGTCTTCCATATCCCAGGACTTTGGATGGAGTTGAACTTGCTGCTCCATTGCTGGGTGATAGTTGCCTGCTGTGTCTTTTCTTCAGCCCTGCATTCTGAGTCCAGGGGGAGGACAGAGGCAAAGGAAGAACTGAGAGAACTGATGGTAGCTTTTTGAAGTAACCCATCAATGTCAGATTCAAACTGTTTGATGTCATTAGAAGTGAAGCAGTTTGTTGTCATTTTTCTCCTGTTTATATTGCCCCTGTAACCAGGAAAAATAAAGAAAATGAAATTACAACCCTGGAGGGCTTTTCTTTCCTCTTTTTTTTGTGCTTCTACTTTTTTGTGTCTTCTACTGAGCTACTGAGGAGCTGTCACCCTCTGTAGCATTCAGGGGGTCTCTGGCAATCCAAAGTGACAAAAAATAATATAATGAAAAAACACCCAAGAGGCAGATGAAAGAAAAGTGGTGAGGCCAACCAAAACAAGAAGAACAAAAGAGAAGCAGCAGAGCTGGATCAGTTGCACTTGTTGCTTGTACATTCTGGAAACATCAGTCATGATGAGAAAGAGGCAATAAATTCCTTTGAAGCCCTCTATGATCCTCTTCCTATTCTCTGTCACCCTAGAGATGAACTGTGCATGGGAGTTTCTTTCTCTCCTCCCTGTCCCATCCTCTCCCTTCACTTCCTCCTAGGATTTAACAGACATGGCAACCTTTGTGCTATTTATTGTGCAGTCAGGAAATAAAATTCCACTAAGTTAAGCCACATTGTGAGTGGAAATGCAGCTGTCAGCTGAGCTGGACTTAGTATACAGAAACTCAGGAAATCCAAATCAGCCAGCCCTTGAACATTTTCATGAGTTGAAAAACTGTTCTGCTGTCCTTTACCTGCCCTTCCTACCACCTTTTCAAACAAAATAGTAGCCTAAGATAGTCTGCAAACGAACAAAAAGCCACATTCCATTTCTCCCAATCTTAGGTTTGGAGAAGACTTCTCTCAGCAGGGAGAACTGATCACAGGTCTAGAGTAGTGACTACATGGTTTTGTAAAGGCATCTTAAGTCCAGAGGCAATATCAGGGATCAGTTGCATTAAGTCTACATATGAAGGCCATTTCTGCCTGGAAAAGAAGAATGGTATCATGGGAGAGGGCCTTCTGAGGATTTTTGGGTTATAGTCATAGGGGATTCTACAATAAAGGGAAGAGAGGGTCCGATATATAAAAAGGACCTTCCTGTAAGGAAAGTCTGCTGCCATCTTGGGGTCTAGGTTAAGAACATCACCAGGAAACCTCACAGCCTGGTTTGACCCATGAACCATTGCTGGTCCTACATGTGGGAGGAGAGGATGTGGCAACATGTAGCCTAAGGGCAATCAAAAAGGACTTTAGGGAACTGGGTTGGATGATCAGGAACTCCAGTGTGCAGGTCATTTTCTCTTCCATTTTCCCTAGTGCTGACAGCAATAATGAAAGAAACAGGAGGATACGATCCATTAACACGTGGCTCCAAGGCTGATGTCATTGCTATAACTTCGAGTTTTTCTGCAATAGGAAGCCTTACATGGCACGAGGCATGCTGGCATCAAATGCAATTCATCTTTTCCAAAGTGGGAATAAAGTTCTTGGTTACGAACTAGCAAAGCTCATTGATAAGGGCTTTAAACTAGATTCACTGCATGGAGGGGAGTATCAGAGGGAAGCTGCTGATAAGGTAGGGGATGGTAGACCATGCCACTCATATCAGCCTAACTCCAGAGCCAGCAAAGGATGGTGTGATTGCAGGGCCATGATCTCATTGCAATTACTGAGACATGGTGGGATATAAATACCTGAGGGGAGAATGTAAGGAGGATGGGGCCAAACTCTTCTCGGCAGTGGTCAGCAACAGAACAAGGGGCAATGGGTACAAATTGAAACACGGGAAGTTTCATCTCCATATGTGGAAGAACTTGTTTATTAGGAGGGTGACAGAGCCCTGAAACAGGCTGCCCAGAATGGTTGTGAGTCTCCTCTGGAGATCTTCCAAACCCACCTGGATGCCACTCTGTATAATGGGCTGTAGGTGTCCTTGCTTGAGCAAGAGGGTTGGACTAGATGATCTCTAGAGGTCCCTTCCAACCACAACCATTCTGTGATTCTGTGATTTTAAAGGTGGTTTTGCTCTCATGCTCATGATGTCTGTTGCTTGAGTGCCCGTGACTTGGCAGCTGCTTCTCTGCTGACTAGATTCAGTTCTGGTACAAAGTGAGAGAAGTACTATTTCTGGGCATTTTCAGCCAGGCCATAAATCTTATGTCATAGATCAAGTCAAACAGGTAATAAATCTCTTAAAGCTTGTAAGACATGGTGCCAGATCCAGTCCTCAGAAAAGGAAGTACAATTCCATTGAGTGCCAACACTTGTTTGCATGAGATTTTATCTCTTTCCTTCTCACTGTCCCTTATACAAATACACTGTTATCTATTTCTCTTAACTAAGTGTTGATATGGAGAAAAAAAAAAAAAAAAAAAAAACGAAAAAAGAGGATGGCAAGCTAGGGCTGGCCAGGAAGTACTACTTCTATATTTTTTTCTCACATTACCAAAAAAAAATTTCATTCTACACTCTATATATCACAGCTGGAGGCAAGACAAGCACAGGACAGAGCCACTATGTCCGTGCCCGTATTCATCTTCTAGTGCTTTTTGCCAACACCTCTGTGGTCAACTTCTCTGCCTAACCTCTCTCAGAGCATCCTTGGGTCACTTAAGAGTGTGCCACCTATCAGTATCCTGGAAGGAAATAATGCAGTACCCTCCGCACCTGCAGCATCTCTGTCCCTCAGAGTGTGAACGATCTGTGCCCTGGGTTATTTTCCTCTGAGGGAATCCAATTTTGCTAATATATACCAGGAAGCTACAGATAGGTCACATCACACTCAGGCCACACCTCCACATCTTTACACTAATGTCTACTGTCCACTTTGGACAACTCAGGATACCCAGGTATGGCCAGTGGGCTGCTGGTGGAGTCAAGCTGAGATAGCCTTATGGCTGTCACATGTTTTAGGGAACTCTCCATTTCTAGAGGTACAAGAGCCAGCAAGGGCAGGCATTTCCATATATACTCCCCAGCAAGCATATGTGAGGCTGAATAGCTTCTGAGTCAGTCAATCAGCAATGAGTCATTGCCCACTAGGGGAAAAAAAAACAAGATCTGTCAAAGTTATTTTTAAAAAACAAGATATAATGATTCAAGCATAACAATTTGGTAGTCATTTGCTTGGAATGGGAAAGTCTTTCTTCTTATTCTCACACATCACTTCTCCCACATCCCAGGTGAGTGTTCCAGCAGGCCTACAAAGCCAACATCTCCCCAGTCAGCAGTTATGGAAACAGCTGATATGAAGTTGAACAGCTTTCACAGGCAAGACTGAGAAAGATGCTCATCTGGGAAAAGCCATCTGATAGCTATGGTTTGAGGGAGAAGAGGCGAAACTGGGGCATTTATGCTCATCATTCAACTTCCTTGGATCATCCAACAACCAAAAGCTCTTTTGAGACAAAACTTTTGTTAAAACCAACCAGTTCATTCCCATGTGTCAACAAAATGGAAGTCTCTGACAGAAGAACTCATTGAGTTTCTGTGAAAGATGCTTGAAGAAATAGCATTTGTATAAAGGTTATAAATACCAGGTGTTCAGGGTACAGGTCAATAGGAGTTGCATATGGGAGTCTGACCTTGTTTTTCAATCTCCATAATGCATTCTCATTTACAATGTAATCATTCAGATAAGCCAACAGTTGTTTCTTTTCACTTAATCTTTTAGCCAAAGAATAAGTCCTTAAGACAGCCTCACTGTCTTATTATCCACACACAGAAAAGATCAGCTATTGGACTATTTATTCCTCTCTTTCAGATTCCATGGGTGCTAGGTTCCTGCAAGACACAGCCTGTCCTCATCAGTGGTGTGGGGAGACAGAACCAGATCTTTAAATGAGGAAGAGGATGTAAAGTTTTTGATACACACAAGGGACAGAAACATTGCTTACTATTCTGTGGAAGCATTTGGAAGTGATTTTTTCTTTTCCTTTAAGGGCAAATGCTATAGATATTTGAATGCCAAAAAGACATCAGTGGGCTGATGGATGGGCCAGTAAGATCAACAAAACTGCTAAGGACTATGGAGGGCCTGGGCAATCAATAGAGTCAAAACAGAAGCAAAGAATCTAGACTTTGGTCCAGGCAGCAAAGCAAGAATTGAGCATAATGTTCTATTGAAATTTTATATTTGTATTGAACTGTTAATAAAAACTTCTTGACATTCTTCATTACTAAAACAAATAGATAAAGGTGAAGCAGCTGAGCAGCTGCAAAGCCCATAAAGTATAAGAAAGTATAAGAAAGTTTTAAAGAGGAAAAATAAACAAACTTTCTTGGCCTTGAACTTCTTTTGGCTAGGAGTTTCCTTTGGCCCATTGTAGCTCCCAGAATATCAAGGAAGGGTAGTCAAGTGATAATGACTATGAAAAGTCATTATTTAAACTTGAACATTAAGAAAGAGCAGTGACTAAGACCAGCTGAATGCCAAGATAATGCAGTTTGCAGCAAATGAGATTATAGTAAGCATGAGCAACACTGATGCCCAGTGACATACAGGTGAAGAAAGAGAGGCACATCTGTGCTTCTGAAGACAGGAGAAACCATAGCTGGAAAGCATCCCAAAATGCATGTAAGCCTTTTGCTGGCTCTAACTAGTCCTAACAGATGCTTATCCAACCTGTTTCTCTTCTCTTTTTTTTTTTGTAAATAAAACTTCAAAGCAAAGATTCAGTACCCTTTACAGGCAATCTATTCTAGTGCTTAACTATTCTTACTGCTAGGAAGTTTTTCCTAATGTTTAACCTAGATGTTCTTGCTGCAATTTAAGCCCATTACTTCTCGTTCTATCCTCAGTGGACATGGATAGCAGTCTATTATCTCCACAAATACAGAAGGTCTAACAGCAAATTCAGCTTTTCTCACTGTCAGTCCTGTGCCTTAATTACAAGATGATTTCAACTCTCACAGCTCATATTTGTATATATACTATGCATATTTATGGCATATACCAAGAAGGTTGCTTTGAACGGATTGCTGTGAGGATTTTGTTGAGGTAGAGAAAACAAATTGTCACTGCTGGCATCACAGTACAAGAAACATTATTCACACAGCCTTCATAAATCCATATTCCATATGCATGCATATACATTTTGCCCATTAATAGCCATGTTGTATACATGCACTGATAGATCATGGGGGACCCTAATGCTAAGATGAGTGCACTCAGTCTCTATCTGCCTGCAAGCACCCAAGCGTGCGCGCACCCAGATACAAAAGCATATGAGCGCTTATGGATCTGTGGCACAGGCTCGCAGATGGTATAAATCAGTGTCGCTCCTACTCAGCCTACCTCCTATTCAAGCTGGCCAGAAGGCATGAGCAGACATTTGTGTAGATCTTGGTGTCTACACAGCCATATGGGCTGTATACCCAGGCGGGTGTGCACCACACACCTTCCCAGACTTTGGGATGCTGCAGGATAGCCGCCAGCTGGGCCACCCAGAGCACAGGCTTCAAGAACCGTCATGTCCCCATCAGCAAAAGCCCTGGCTCAGGCTCTAGAGGAAAGACAGCGCAATACAGCTCAGCCCTGTTGAACCAATTAGGGTTAACACATTTCTGGTTAATGAGAGGTGCTGGTCATGATTGTAAATTAATATTTTCCAGTGGCTACCCATGCACTCAAGTGTCAGTATTGATCAAATTTACCTCTGCCCAGTTAATGCTGATGGATTCAACAGCGCCATACGCCTGCTCATCTGTTACCCAATTAAGATAAGCCCTGGATTCTTCCTAATAGCTGTATTTATTGTCATCAGGAATATTGATATATCTCCATGCTAACTACAAGCCAACACACGCATGTGAACATGTACAAAGGATGCGATATTGCCTGGGAATTGTCCAGGCTTAAACCACAGTGAGAAAGCAGTTTGCCAGCTTTCACCATCCTTTGTCCAGAGAGACATTATTTTCTGTGGGGAAAAGGAAAGCAAAGAATCCCCCTTTCTCCAGCCTTACTAGACTAAATTTCATTCCCTGCATCAGAGAATAAGTGCAGCAGGCTCCACAAATAAACTGCTTGGCTCTTAAAAGACTAAGGCAAATGAAAGCCTCCTGTTGCACAGGGAGTCCAGCATGCGAGAAAATGCTGGGCATGTAAGGAAAGTGCCTATGGGAGGAAGCAAATAAGGATTAATGAGCATCTTTTTATATGGTTCTCCACATTGCTAGCCTGACTCTCTGAATCAGAAGCGGCTGGGTAGCTAATGGGCCTTGGGTAAGGGACATGACAGCAGCTGTCTGTTTAAAGCAAACAAATAATAATAATAATAAAAAAAAGACTGTAGCAAAATTCAACATTTTCCTTGCAGTACAAGGAAGATTTTTTTCCTGAAAAGCTTACATACAATCTAACCAATCTAAAAGCACTTTCCTCTTCCTAGAAACACATGCCAAAGAATCTAGCTCCTAGCAAATTAAATAGATCGAGAGATTAAGAATTTATTTCTTCAGGAAAAGATCATTTTAGACTAAAAGGCAAATGGGAAGCCCAGGGAGCCCAGTTCACCTCCCTGGCTGAAGCACAGACCTGTCTTTTTTCACCAGAGCACCCATCCCACAAGCTGAGTTTGCGTGCTGTCATATGAAAAGCTGTTGGGAGAGAGCAGCTTTGGATGTGACACAAAAAGCTCTGGAAGGCAGAGTGTAGCTACCAACCTCTTGACATGAAACAGTGGTTTCCCTGGTCACTCCTAAAGGTCCCTTTTCCTGACACCATAGCCCAAATGAGAGAGCACCATTGCCCTGATGCAGAGGCTGGCTTTGGACCCCAGCAATCAGTTCAGGTCAGAAGTCATCAGGAAAAGCCTCCATGCTGGTTTACATAAGTGGTAGCCTCAATCATTTTTCTATTTGGCAGAAGCCCCTAAGAAGACTTGCAGTCCTTATTAAGTGACTTATGTCCTTATTAAGTGAATTATGGTCCTTATTATGCCTCTGTTAAAGGCAGTGCCAGTTGAGCAACCAAAGCTGAGCAACCAAAGTTTGCAAACAGCCTTTTAACCCAGCAGAGATGGAACTTCCACACCTGCTGCCACATAACAGCAGAGCTCTTGCTGTCACTGCCTCTGTCCAATCTGTCCTTTAGATAAGTGAAGGACACCTATCTCGAGAGCTGTCTACTTAGTACTTTTCACCATTCACTAAATTAAAAAGTAAGCAATTGACAGTGCACCTTATTAAATGACACTTCTTTCCCGCTTCTCTTAGCGCCACAGCCATGTTTTAACAGCCACAGACACTTTGCCCGTGTCTTTTTAATTTGATTTAACTGAAAAAATAACACACAAAGCCATTTGGCCTTGTGCCATTCAGTGCACTGCTATAGAGTAGGCATGAGTTATGGGGTAATATTTCACACCCTGTTGTGTCTTATTACTTAACTAATAACAATATTTACCCAGGGTTTTCCCTGAGCAACTCAGACAGGTTTAAAAGAAATCTTGATTAAAGAATGACAGCCAAAGTATTGGATGTTAAGTATAAATAAGAGTAATGTGAAGAGAGTGGAAGAGTTTACTGTTGCATCCTGGTAGTTTGCAGTAAATCAGTATAATATGAAAGTTCCCTCTTTACCGGGCCTCCCCAGTTGCCAGCTCTCACTGCAGTTGATGTAAAAAGCCTCCAGCCTTTGCACTTGTCCTAAACACCGTGCCAGTTGGCTATGGTGGCAAGAAGCAGCACTAGCATTTGCCTACCAGGGACTGACCCACCCCAAGACCTGCCTACAGGAATAATTAGCCACCTCTCAGCCTTTCCAGAGCTAATCACCAAGAAATGTGATCACAGCAGAGCAGTGATTTTCACAAATTACTATGAAAAATATAACTTCCACAAATTACTATGAAAAATATAACTTCCTCAAAGAATGGCATGTGGAACTCACTGCCAAGGACCCAGTAAATTACCTGGGTAGTAGATGTCACTAGTAAAAGCACCCACATTCAAGTTAAAGAGAATATGGCATTTTTACTTTGACAAAACTAGCACTAGTCTGGTAGCAACTTTCTCTTTGGTAGATTATTCCATGTTCCTGAACTTTGCCCTTTCTGCTGAAAGAGATGGTATTGCCCTCTGTTCAAGGCAGGATACAGAGCTAGCCCTGTCTCACTTCCTTTGATGATTCTCAGTCTGACTCAGGGATGTAAGCCACTCACCCATCAGCTAAGAAAGCACTGTAAATTCCTTCCAACCTAACTGGATTCAAAAAAAAAAAAAAAAAAAAAAAAATCTAATACTGTAAATACAAGGACTCCTGTCCAAAGCAAAGGACAAAAAAAGAGTCCAAATTTATGTTTTAAATGCTATTTGCCTGTCTGCCTCAAAGATTACCTAGTCACTGGCAAGAAAGGGGAATTACCACCATTCTCTGCAGCTTTTTGTTTTCCCACAGAGACCTTCCCTTCACAAGTTGACCAGCCTCCAATATGACCCTCCTGTAGGAGTGGCTAAAATCGCAGTCCTGGTAGGGATGTATGCCAGCCCGGACCAAGCACTCAAAATGATGTCATCTTGTAGAATTACTTTAGCTGATGAATGGGCAAAATCCTGCAGTTGTTACTCAGACAAAACCTTACTCTAAGGACCCAATAATTTTGAATGAATAAGGGGCTTTCAGATTTGGTCCAACCACAGTAATTTTTGAGCAGACACCTTAAGGAGCATGAGTCTCCCTTGACAAGGGGGTTATGACACAGCACGTTCTTAGCATCATATCCCACATCATCTCAGCAGCAGTCTGTCCCTGGTTGCATCCCTGAGCCAAAGACTGCAGCAGGTAGTGGCTAAGGAACAGAAATGTAAGAACTGTTTATCCTCTTTGATCAGGCTCCGTAGAACTTGTCTTTCTATTCCTCACTATTTCAGCTCTTCCCATTGCTGCTTCCACACTAGCCAGGTGACATGAAGTGCTCCCATTATGGGAAGCAACATGTATGTCAGCAGTATTTGTCTTTGCAGGGTCTGTCTGGTTTCTATGCTCAAGTGAGATCCAGCTGGGAGAGGTGACAGCAGCACAAGGATGGAGAGAGAGGGAGAGATGGAGATCCTCCGTAAGCTCCTCATCACCCAGAAAAGGAGCTGTCTGAGCCACGCAGAGTCATGTGGAGGTGGTACTGACGAGTAACCAGGGAAGCAGGAAATGAGACTCCAAAGCTTACTAAGGATATTAGTCTTAGCTAAGAGAACATTTTATTTTGTTTACTATATTTGCAGTAAAGTTTTCCCTAATCTTGCCAAATACTTCCTCATCTCAGCTCCTGACAGGCAGTCCCTGTTGCATCTGATCCAGCTCTTGATCCCTCAGGCCACCTTATGAGGGACTATATATCAAGCTGACTGTCCCAAAGCTTCTTTGCCTTTCTGCTGAATTCACTGCAAGAACTGAGCTCAGCAGCTATGAACAGAGAAGGACTCAAAACAGTTTTAGTCCGGGTCAAGGAACGGCTGGGCTGCATTGGAGGATGCATACCACCCCAACATGCCAAGGTAGGAATGCAGGAATGCTACTGTCCAGGAAACAACCTTCCTGGATACCCTATAGAAGAATGAGCAATCAAATAATACCCATGCCAGCTATGTGCACGAAGACTGTGGACCAACAGGATGCCGCTGTATCCATGGTCTTGGCTATCTCTTGCAATCCCATCCTGACTACTTGCTAATTTCCTTCTTTCCTATCCTTCCCTCCCTTTCCTATCACTGCTTTCTTAGTGCAACACATGAATATTTTGTTTGTGTAAGTGCTGAATGATTTTCCTTAAGTGGCAGCTTTTGACCTTGTTTGTGTCTTAATCTCGCTCTGGGTATAACAAAGAATCTTCCTGGCTCTAGTCTTCCTGGACAGTAGCACACCTCTTCCCTGCACCCCCTGAACTCCTACCCAGCCCCTTTCCAGCCCTCTTCTATCCACGAGTCCTGATGTGAGCTCCCCTACTTCAGTGCAAGGCCACTACTTGTCTTGTGCAAACCAGCTTCCCTTTCTTCCAGCCCTACCAGCTCTGCTGGAGAATAGAGACCCGCCGTGATTCAAAGCAGCCTTGCTATTAGCTCTTCCAGCCATTTCATCACCCAGGCTCCTGGCATACTGGCCAGAAATGCCTTTGTTCCCTGGGATCCCCTCTCAGCCAGCTCCAGAGGGGTGGCTTATCACTCAGGAGCAGCAGCTTTCGCCTTGGCAGCTTATTTCTACACACCGCTTCTTCCGTGTTAGGAAAAGAAAGAGCCTTTCCCTTCATCCTCTGGCCCTCCTACCTTTTGTCTTTCATGTCTTTTTTAAGGGGTGGCAGGAGCTGTGCTATCCCTGTGGGCTCAGCTGCTTCTGCTGGGCATTTTCTGTCCCTCTGCTTTGGATATTCACAAAGCTCATATGGAAAGAAGAAGCGGCCTTGAGATAAAAGATCACATCCTTGTGAGGATGTGCAGGCCAATGGGTACAACCACTGCAGAAAAGGATGGAGGTGGCAGGCAGTACGGGGCTCTATTAGGGAATTTGGAATTCTGCTTTCAAAAGCAGAAGTGCAAAGCAATGAAAGCTCCTCATCCTGTCCACCACCAAAATCACTTGCATAATAGGTCCAAGGCATTACAGTTCACTAGCTCATTTAAATGGGTCCAGAACATACACATACAGGTGGCTGGTCTGATCAGATTGCAGCCCAGCAGCAACATCAATGTCTAGTCTTTGTGGTTATGGGCTAGGTATCAGCAAGCAGTACAGGCAAAAAATGTTGCCCCAAGCTACAGTTCCCATGAGCCACTGTGGTGCCTCAGAGCATGTTGTTTTTACAAAGATTTTTCAGAATTAACTCCGAATCAAACCATAGAGCTTTACCTACTGTGAGGACTGTGACTATTTTAATCTGTTATTCCAGCACAGAATGAAGATACATGTAAACAGGAGAAGCTCATTCCTCCTTAGAGTGAGGATTTAGTTCTTAGAGAAAGCTACAAGGCTCAGGTGTCCCATCCAACTTATTTTTCATTGGTACAGTCCACACTGAAAGTGCCTGCTTTCCAATTGCCAATGATCTTCCCCCTCTGTTGACAGTCATTTGTCTGGATTTCTCACCTTTTCTCTGCTAATTGATTTGCTTTTCCAAATTTTCTATCTTCTAGTATAAGAGGTCAGCCTCATAGTTTGATACAACTTGGAAAAGGAAGCTAAGCACCCTGAAGAGGAAAGGAGGAATCCTTTGGGCAAAAAGACCTAGAGGAAAGTCAAGTCTTAATCCTAGAGGACTATTTTGCAAAACATTGCTCTCCTTTGGAGCTGTAGTATGAGCTGCATATAGAAAGGTACCTGCCAAGGTAGAGGAGACTGCTGAAGCACATAGGACCCATAAGGGTTCAACAGGGTAACTGGTCAGTTTTAAATTAAGTGACAGGCTTTGTGTAGAGAAATGCAAATCCCCTAGTAACACTCTTCTATAGCTTCCTACTCTTTGCCATTCATCCACTTAGACTTCCCTTTCTTTACATGTATTTATTTTTAATTTCCTTTCTAAACTATTTTATAAATTCTACAACCTTCCTTCAAGTCACCTTCTGACCTTTTCCAGCTTTATTCACCTTGGCAGGAACACTGCCATGCTCATGCTTACTTTCATGAAACAAAATCCAATTTTCTTATCATGTCTCCTACTCATCCTCTCTGGCAGCCAGTCTACTGTTAGTGATGTGGTGACTTATTTTATAAAAACTGTAGCTCTTCCCAGGCATCACGACACTTCTGTATGCTGTTCTGGTGCTCTTTCCCCAATGTCAGTGTGAGCCTTTGAAGTCTAGGCCCTACCTATAGTGCCATTTTTGTTCTAAGGCACAGTACCAGGATTCCTGCAAGTACTGGCCACCAGCCATAACAATGTCCCACCTTTGACATGGACCAAGGAGACACTTTGGGTGAGAAAATACTAATTTCAGTTGCCAGAAGTGATGATGTGTGGAAAATACTGCCCTAGGGAAGAGGACTTTCTTGTGTGCAGTGTCTTTGTAAAAGGTCAGCACCTTTGAGAATAAAATGGCCACCAAGGTCTGAAATAAAATGAAATCCATCATGATGCTACAGCTGCCTGCAGTATTCCATAAAGGCAGTATAAAGAACTATTTTGAATAGCAAGGGAACAAAGGGAACATTATGATTTTGCCTGATTTTCTAACACAGGCCATAGAACTTCAGCTACAGATTTTCATGTGAAGCTCAGTGTCTGTGCTTAAGCTAGCATCTCTCTTGCAACAGCAGGCCAGCTTTGATTTGAACATCTGACATATGGGAAATCTACCACATTTCTAGTTATTTCATTCCAATGGAAAATTATCCCCACCATTAAAAATGCATTACTTCCCACCCCCCAGCTTTCTTTTGCACAGCTTCAGCTTGCAGCTATTGGATCCTGTCATCCCTTTCTCTGCTAGAATTGCTGAAATCTCCTTCCTGAGTAGGTAAGTAGAGCCTATGATTATGATTCTTCTCAGACTTGAAATAGATTGAGCTTCCCAGGTCTTTCATTCTAAGGTAGATTTCCAAACTTTGCATCATTCCAGTAGGCTCTTATCTGAACCTCTTCCAATTTGTCAACAGGCCTTTGATGTATTTTGTAACACAGCTGAGCTAGTGTTGCAGGAGAAGCCTTTACTTTTTTACTTTCTAGGGTTTTGCATGCTTGATTTCTCACCCATAACATTACACATAACTACATACCATATGTGGTTAAAAAAAAATCACACACACGCAGTAGTCTCTTAAAGGTCAGAAAATAAACTAGAAAATATATACCAGAGAAACTAATCAAAGCCTATTATTTTTTCCTCTGTTTCCTCCTCTGCATGCCAGATGCTACAGGGGCTTGATGAACATTCCCCAGTGATTTAACTAGCTCATAGAGAACTGACCTGAGTGATGGTATTATCATCTCTTCCTTTGGAAAACCATCCTGCAGGGCTTGTTTAGGGAAATTTTTGCGATCACCTGAATTTTTCATATGGTTAATTTCAACCTATTTCTTTTATGCCCTTAAACTATGCTATGAAAATCTTGTTACTTTTACCTCCTTAAGCGATGTATATTTATCCTATTCCCACATCCCTAAGCCAGCCTTACTGACATCTCTTTGTTACTTCGGTACCCTAAAGCAAGTCTAGATGTCTCTTTAATATGTCCAATCCTTTAAATACTTGTAAAAAATTATAACACCCTAGGTGGGTTGGTCAGCCTATACTTACTTACTTAGAGTTTCCATATATCACTGTCAATGAGACCTTGCAGTTGGTTCTTTGCATTTCTTTCACCTCTGGGACTCATTTGGCATTAAAGTATCACAGATTGGGCTGAAGAGAGGCATCATTACTGCCAGACATAGGACACTTGTCTTGCCAGCCCAGCTCTGTCTTCTCTTATGAGGTTCACATAATCTCAAATGATATAAATTTCAATTATATGTCAATTGATTTTGTCCTGCAAATATGAATAAAGTAAAATTTCACGTGTTCCAGTGATGAACTCATCTTTAGACTAAATGCAGCAAACTAAAGATGACAAAGGCAAATAATCAAAGTTTGAAAGGACCAGTGTTTGTCAGCTGCAGGAGAAATATATAAGCAGCAGGACAAATGACTTAAACAATGGAATAAAAGTAGTTCATCAGATGAGTTTAGTGTTTGTGTTGGATTTTTTGTTTTAAATCTAGGTTAGTATCAGTGAGCCTTGGACTCCCATCTGTGCTTCAACCAGCAGCATGTCCAGGAATGCACTTAAAGACTAATGCAAATATTTCAGATGAGGCTTTAGGCATGACAAAGTTTTGGACATGTCCAAGATCATAACTCAGTCGGCAGATACCTGAGATCACTAAGTCATATCTTCGCTACAAAATATGTGTGTTTATAACCAGCTATTTTCTTTTAGGTGCAGGAAGAGGCCATATTGAAGGCCTACTTTCAAAAAACAGGACAACTAGAAAGGCTGGCCTAATTTTCTGGTCATTTCTGTGAAATCTCCTTCTCTGATGTCTTTCATTTTTCTGTTAGCAAAGGAATAGCAATGCTTGAATCTGATTTCAAAACCAGCCTGGCCTACACAGATCATCTTTGGGGTCCTCAGCAGCTATTTAAGCCCTTCTTCCCTTTAAGCAATGGTACTTATGTTCTTCTGCTACAAAAAAGCCTGATGGCAATATAGCAAAAATACTCTATTATTACTTTTTATTTATCCTGAAAAGTCAGATGAGCTTTCTTTTTTTTTTTTTTTTTGGAGGGAGGAGGGGAAAAGAAGGGTAGACATTTAGGAGGAAAAGGTATTTTGAGTTGACACAAATGATGCCAAAACAGAAAGGTACAGAGGCCTCATTTTGGCAATACTGTTCAAAATAAATAGATAGGTAGGTAGGTAGGTAGGTAGGTAGGTAGGTAGGTAGGTAGATAGATAGATCGATAGATAGATAGATAGATAGATCTGTTCTGGTTTAATCAAAATGCAACTGTTTCCCCTAACTTTTCAGTCCAGACATCAAACTGAATAGCCCATTATTCTTCAAGATCTGTTTTGGATCCCAAAGTGAATGAGTCATTTCTTGGCTCAAACTTCCATCTGAAGATCCTCAGATCAAGGTAACTGACACTTCACACACAGCAAGATTCCCCTTTGAGACATATAAACATTTTTTTCATTGACTGATCTTTTTCTAGATTTATAGAATATGACTTTCCCTGGAGCTCAGGTCACGTTTGCATAGTCAAATAAAAACACCATAAATCTTTCCTTTCAGCAGTAGGAAGCAACTGAGAATTTCTCCTGGGCCCTCCCTAAGCAGCTAAGCATAGCTCAAGGCTGGACATTATACTGTTTCTTTCAGGGTCAATACGCTCCCTGTCCTGCTGGGGCTGCTCAGCAAACCACACTGAGGATACTTTCCCTTTAGGAACAAGCAGATCCTGCAGCCAGACCAAACCAAATACTATTCATGATGCAAGCTAATAGGATGCTTCTTTTATATTTTGACACAGCACGAAGCATTGCAAGAGGTCTATACATTGGAGATCCCCCATTTGCTGCACAGAATTATTCTTTGTAGTTTAGGCAAATAAAGAATCAAGACTGGGGTAAGATTTTGTTGTTGTTACAGAGAGATGAGCCAGGGACAGGGCTTTATCTTCTGAGTTAGAAGAAAACAACTGGTTTTGGATGGAGACTACAGATCAGAGATCACTTTATACTGTAATACACATTAATAAGATCCTGCTATGGCAGCTTGGAATCTGCTGTGAATATTTCTATCAGCACTTAGTGGTGGGTAGGACCAATTTTTATCCTATGGTCTTCAAAGAGCAGCCCCAAAGACTTTTATTAGCTTGAGTCAAACACTTCAGCAACTACACTTTGACCTCTTATGCCTCCCAGCCCATCTGACCACCAAAGAAATCACAGAAATATAAGAAAAGCTTTTAGCCCCTGAATAGCTCAAACACTATCATATTGCATTAGTCTTGTGGACTTCACCATCAGTGGCTCCATTATATGAGGAAGGCTATTTGGATTATGATATTCAAAATCTTCCCATGGCTTGCATGCAACAACCTGGTATCCTCTTGAGCTCTGTTAACAATCCGAAATATGTTTGCTTACTTTTGTTTGGATGCAATGTACAAGTCCTGTCTGGCTGCTGAACAGACTTCTCCCAGACAAGTTTGAAATCCATTTGGCAGTTCTTTGCCCATATGTGCTCCCTGAGACTTGCCTCCTAAAAATCACACTACTGGACAGTTGCTCAGAAATCAACACGTGTTCCCCTCAGATATGACAAGTACTGTTAGCCTGTGAGTTCAGCTATTTTAACATAGTCAGATGCTACAAACATGAGTCTAGTATAAAACAGCATTTAAGCAGCTAGCAAACCTCTATCAGTAACAAAATGGTAGTTTACCCAGCTAGATAATGGACTGGGAAAAAAAAATGCTGCTTCTGCATTGAATTAATGTACAGTAGTAGGGACATAGCAGCCCACAGAACTGTATTTACTCAGCCTTGAGGCATATGAGAAAGTGATAAATTAGATTCTAAGGGTTGAATTTAACATCATGAGGGAGACATTTTGATAATTTTCTTTCCTCCTCCCAGCACTTGTTTCACTCCCATCTCCTTTTTTTTTTTTCTTTTTTTTTCTTTTTTTTTCCCCCCCAATTGCTGGAGATGCATTTTCACAGCATGCAGCCTTTCCTTACTGATAAACTTTTTTTCCTTCTGTCATCAAGGTGAAAGCCTTGAAAGGGGTAGTATTTATGGAGAACATTAACTTATTCTTCAGGAACTGGCACAGCACAGGACCAATGCAGTTTCAAGTGAAGCCACAGTACAACTTTCTAAGATGTGTGCAATGAAAGCTTAGGAGGGCTGAAGCCTCAACTGCGTCTAATCAACCCAATGTGACTATCACTAAGTTTGTTCTTGGTATCTCTAATTGCTCTAAGCTAGAGTCTCATTCAGCAAAAATGATAGGGGTGCAAAAACTGTGGTGTATGAAAGAAAGAAAGAGGGAGTAGTGCAAAGATGGGAGTAAAGGATCAAGAGAGAGAGGTCAAGAGAGATTTATTCAGCATTTCCTTGACTGTCTCATCCACAAACTGAATCACAGAAGCATGAAAGTAGATGTATTGAATCTCAAAGGAAATAAAAGAAGTGGAAAATTAACTACAGATGAGGAAAAAAAAAAAAAAAAAAAAAAAAAAAAAAAAAAAAGAGCTGTGTCCAGGGATTCCTGCATATCGACTCTGAGCTGCTCCTTATCAGCTTAGAGTAGAAAAGGCCAGGGGACCAGGGAGGAAAGGTCAAACATGGAGAGAAAACATAGGCAAGTTAAAAATGAGAACTAACATGGAAATCAAGCCAAAGGAGCAGGACAGAAGAGAGCTGATCCCAGTTCCAAAGATTTGATTGTACTGTCTTGAATAGTGTTTCACAATTTCAGCATCAAGAATGTGTGATGTTGGGTTACGTCTTAGACTTAGAAAAGCCACACCTCTTTTGGCCTTTCCCTCCCCACTTGCCAACTGGCAATGACAGTGGGCTGGGGAAACCTCGCACAACAGCAGTTTCCACCATCTGTACCAGGTTCATAGACAAACCAACTGTGAGCTGCTGTGTGCCAGGTCTAACCTGGCCTCAGGACCTCTTCCCAGCTGGCTACTAATGGCTTGGACACTTTGTGCACAAGAAGTAGTAAATATGCAGGACTTTGAAGACTGGCTCCCAGTGGAAGAAAAATTGGTGGACCTTGAGCATATGCCAAACAAATTTCTTCTCCCACACATTATATACTAATCACACGCACAGTGTGTAAGACCATCTCATCCTTTGAAATCTTCACTCAGCCTCAAAGCCTGGCTCCCAAGGAGTAACTATGACCCCTAAATTGTCCTCATCTGGCAAACTATCTAGCTACTCAGACTTTCTTCGGTGAGTATAGCCAAAACAACAGCAACATAATCTCTTCCAAAGACTGAACATTTGCTCACATGCTCAGTCAGGGCCAAGAAGGACATACATAACATCACCACTAGAAGAAACACTGGTGACATAATTCAATAATAGCTGTGCCAATGCAGAGTAAATGACAACCTCTTACAAAAAGAGCTAATGGCCCTGAAGACAAGAATAAAATAAAAAGTACATTGGGGAAAGCAGGACAGATGGGTTAGCAAACATAATAGGATGTGCATAATTCTCAGCTACTCAGGAACAGTAATCACAAATCACCACCTGCCCAGCTACTATCAGATGGCAGGATTGCCTCTTCACAATCAACAAATCTGTTTCCTGCACATGCATCACAACCAGCTTTGGTGAATTCACTTACCAAAGTAAGTTTTTACAGGTCCCACACAGCCAAGCTCAGCTCTGGGTGAAGGAACATGAGTTTACACCTTCCTGTAAAACAAATTATTTACTATGCTCAGAGCAGTTAAAGCAGCTGAAGCAAGGAGGCATTCAACATATAAGCACATCACATTTTGGCTTGTAGAAACCCACTGTATGTGAAGGTATTTTGGATGTTTCACTTTTTAAAACTGCAATCAAGTGTTGCAAACCTTGTTTTTCAGAACTCTGTTTCACTTACAGGTTGAGAGTACCCGTTCTCATGGCACCGAGAAGAAATAAACATGCAAGCCTATAGTCTCACTGGAAATGCCACATCACAAAAGAGAGCCTGTAAGAAGAATATGCATGTCATGTTTTTGAGCAGCATAAAAATTCTGCTTGTGAGCTTCTGAGCGAATTTGGGTAAAATACAATAAACATTTCTAAATTATAGGTTAAAATGAGAAGAAATCTCAGAAAAGTCTAAAAGATTTTTGCCAATGGTTGAAATTATGTTACTAGTTTTTAAAATTCATCCAGGCTGAAAGAAGGAAAAAAGAGTTAATACCGTCCCCACAGGTAAACTTTCTTCTGTAGTCTAGGATAGAAAAAGGTACTTCTGGTCAACAGACTCCAGCATTTTTTATTCACCTTATTTTTTTTGTCCAACCATCAAACTGAAAAATCCATTATTCACATGACTCAGTCTGAAATAAATAAAAGCACAAACCAGCTGTGGACTCTTTAAATTTTGAATTAAAACGTCAGCCTATGGGAGACATGGTGGAATGTTTCATTGCCAGAGAATTACATAGTATATAATCCTATAATTATAACCAAACCTTTAGCAATAGACTCAGTTACCCATAGAAATCATTGGCTTTCAGGTGTCTACATACAAAGGTGAACTCCCTATAGAGCATTAAGGGTACGCATGGTTAGCATCTGTGAGACTAGGGTTATTGGATTTCTTCAGTGTAAAAAGGGAAAACGTCTGACAGTGAACAACTAGTAACTTCGCAAGATTTGGTCATGGGACAACGACACTGTTGGCTTATCCCTAGGGAACCGAGAGGGATGTCCTTTTAGAAAAAGAAGAGCAATGATAGGCAACTGCTTATTTCCCAGGTAAGCACATGGTTTACTGGGGAAAACATGGGACATGGGGTTCAGGTGGCATTTTAAGGACTTCCTGCAGCAGCAGTGGTGGCATATCTCTGTCACGGTGACCCCATTCCCTGGTGAGCAGGGACTCGGTCAAATGCAAAGGAGAAGAGAAGCTGCATGGCTGAGAGCCTGATCTAACTTGCCATTCCTTTCCCAGCCATCCTCGTGTGTCTGCTGCCTGGGAGCTAGACGCAGAATTGCCAGCACCAGCCCAGAGCTACATTCTGCACCAACCAAGCAGAGGACAATGTGTTCAAAGCAGAGATGTAGGTTCCTCCTAGCTTTCCAGCAATTCACTGCAAGTTGCCTTCTTCCCTCCCTTCCTCCACAGGGTTCTCCACAGCTGCATTTAGCCCTGCTCAAGGAGCTGGTTGGGCAGCACTGCATTTTAAGCCCACACTGACCAGAGGGGAAGAGGAGTTTTCTTCGGGTTTGCTTGCTTCCTCAACCACTCAGCTGTACCAATACCTTGTTATCATTGTCCATGAGCTTGAACCCCCAGAAATGAAGAAAGTGGAAGCTATTTTCTGCTGTTGTTTTGAATGTGAAGTAGAGCGGAGGCTGGATCTCTTTCTCAGGGCACTACAGGGCCACAGGCGGTGCATAGACAGCACAATCACTTATCTTTCTCCAAGGGATTTCATGCAAGAAAGGAAAAGAGACACGCAGCTCTGGTCAGGGTTTATTGCTCCTCACAAACTGCAGTGGTATCGTGGAGGTGAGCAGCTTCCTGAGCCAGCCTGATTGGAGGTACCAGCCCAGAGGTGAAACGCTGCATGACTTTGGCAAGCATGCACTGGGCAAGACAGCTACAGACCTGTGGCTAAGCAAATTCAGATCAGCAGTGCTTCACAGCAAGCGTAATTACCTCCAGGGACAACTTGCCAAGGCTTCTAGGAGGTTTCCATGCAGGAATTCATTTGAATGAAGGCTATTCTGAGCTGTACTCCCCATTCAAGAGGAGAACCTGAAGAAGGAAGATTTAAACCCTACTACAACCCCAGAATTAGGGTTTCCTATCCCATCTAAATCTCACAACATAGATATCCAAGTGAACTTAGTTCTCTTCTCACCAGTAAATAAATAAACAAATAAATAAATGGAAAGCAAAGCAGCCTCATACTTCCTCTTCCACTCAAAAACCTGATATTTAGGTTGCTCCACTTAGGAGGTAGTGGATTTAACACCAGATCTCTTTTCTATATGACTCAGAGAAGTCCAAGAAGTACTTTTCATCTCCTTTCTCCTGGCTGTTGATAATTTGTATTACACAGTTGAATGTTGCCACAGGCTGGGCACTGCAAAGGGCTCTGCAGCTTCTAGTGCAGAGCAAGGGTTCAGGCCACACTTGTGGAGCATCCAGCTCTTCCTTAACAAATATGACCCCTTTGATGCTGTAGAGAGCAAGAGCAGAATGAGGCTGATGACCTCTATCATTCCTTCTATTCTGGCAGGTTCTCTGTGACCTAAGCAGGGAATTACAGTAGGGTAAAGAGGAAAGAGACTTTCAAACTCTCTTATTGATTTCTACTTTATGCATAATTAAGAGTTTGCCAGCACTGGAATGCATTTATGCAGTAAACAAACCTGCTTCATATAATACATATGCACTAGGTCACATATTATCCGGTCATTATAGCATTCTTCCAGTGGGAGGAGGACATGAACCCCATTAGGGGGTTTCAAATACGATAAATGATTATATGTCATTCATGGAGGATACATCTATGGGGGATCTGAACCCCCACAGACCTTCCCAGTTGCTCTGTAGCATACAGCATCACCTCCTGCTGCTGAAATTGGTACACAATTAGGCATTTGTTTAGAGGGAGTCCTCTGAGCATGAACCAATCTCCCTGCTTAAGTCCTTCAGGCAAGATAAGATGCCTCCCTTACAAAGCCCATGAGACTTCAAACAACTGGTGCTCTGAACATCAGCACTATCCATCACAGCTTGGAGGGTTCTGCAGGAGTCTCTCTGCTCATTTAACTCCACCTGCTCATAACTAGCTATCAAAATCTGTTACTCACAATCAGAAATTAAGAAGACTTTGCATGTGAAAATTCCAGCCCTGAGAGGATTAGGGCAACTCCATAGCTATCCAAAATGTGAAAATCAAGTTTGGGCATGAGGAACCTAGAACAGTCTCCTGTGCTTCTAACTTGTCATAGCCAAACCAATATACTACATATGTTACTGGGATATCTAGCAAGAGTAAAGACAGCCAAGGTCTGTGTGCCCCACATAAACTGCCCTGAAATCCAGAGAAATCAGTGACTGTATGAAATACTGAAAGAGCAACACACATCACTAAACATTTTTTCATTCACTGCTTTTTCTCAGGAATCTGGAACTGTGAATTTCACATAGGACATGCTTTCAAGTGAAGGCTCTTCCTAGAGCCCTGCAAAGCTGCTGCCACTACTGTTGTGTTTCTTAGGAAACTGTTCTTCCATCTCCCCTATCTTACTGGAAAGAAAGCTTCCTATGCCCCTTTGACCAATGGAGTGGTTAGTCTCACCCCTGTCCTCCTCTTGCCTCTGCTAGCAGGCTTGACAGGAGGCCTACATCTTCCTACCCACAGCTGCCTGCTCTTGGGAGGGAAGGAAGCTCATCCAGATGGATTTCCGCAGTTCTCATGAGTATTTTATGGTCTTTTACTGATTTACAGCCAGTTCAGCATTCTTGTAAATGGCCATAAATTGGATTGAAGTCATAAATCATACCAAAGAGAGACACAGTTTCTGAGTCCCAGCTCAGGCTAAACCAGCCTCTGTGAATATAGGGAAGAAACCTGCTTTCTCGATCAATATGCACAGCTCACATTATGTGGCTGGTCCTCAGGGTTCCACCCACATTCGCCTTCCACAAGATTATAACAAGGATGCATGTGTGCAATGTGCAAAAAATCTCTTTCCTCCAATGGTCTGGAAAAGCTAGCTCTAGTGCAGGGATTGCCCCATTGCCTTGCAGATCAGAGTGTCCCACAGCCTTCGTTGCATTTGCTTCCCCCCACAACCTGGGGGCAGACCAGCGCTGCTCATGTCATGCTCAAGAGCCCCTCACTGGGATCAGATAGTGGATTTTCTTCACTCCATGTTGCTAGCTTTTGAGGACAACTGCTTACTTTTGCTGGGGAACTAAGTACAGAGTTGCAGATTACTCTTTCAAAACACCTAATTCATGCCACATGCTGTAGTGAGAGTTGAAATACTTGGCCTTTCACTCCACAAGCCTGGCCCCTAAAATCTAGGAGTTTGTATCTTTCCCTCTTCTTTCCCTAGCTCATTTTTAGAATCTAGCTTGTAAGCATTTTTGAAAGCATCTGACACAGCTGCTGTAAGCTGGACCCTTCATATTTTGGGTAACTGACTGCATTCCAGAAAAGACAGGCCCTCTCTTTCCTCTTTCTTTACATAACAACCTAACACAGCACTAGCCCTAAATGACGAAGAGCAAGAGGCATCAGCACACTAACCAGCTCAGTTCCTTACCATGCCTTACAGCCCACCCTTCTCAAAGACTCCAAAATTAAACAAGCCCAGCTCAGTTTTCCCCTGCCAGACCTTTTGTCTGAGGACTGCCAGGTAAATTGCTTTGCTCCCATTCCCAAGACTGCGCACCCAATGAAGGTGAATCCATCTGCAGGGGCTGAAAGGACTCCTGCCACCTCTACCTGTAGGGTAGGGAATCATCCTGCAGCTACAATTAATCAGGCAATTTGCTTGTTTAGATAAGTGTAAAAAGCTCTCACACAAATCTATCCATTATGATTTATGTAGGAGTCAGGAACTCAAACAGGACTGAGCTACAAATGCATCAGTGGGACTGAACTGCATCATGACTATTCGCAGCAGTGGCATTGCCCAGGTAGCCGCCAAGGCTGCAGACCCAGTTAAGCTGGGCAATGGACCCCTCCTCAGGTCTTCTTAGTTCAGTCTTGCCTACCTTTATTTATTATTTAGCCTGGCTGATTGATTTAGATTTACATATCAATTAAAACGGTATCCTTATGCTTTACTCTCTATGTACTGTATGTGTTTAAATAAAAGTCAGTGGTCAATTGCAACATGAAGGAGGATGACCTGGCTATACCCTAAACAGGATGCTAAAGATACAAGCTAGAGCCAGTGATGTTGTCTGATAGTTTGGAAGAGAGGATGAACAGCTTGGTCATTCAGATTTTCATTAATTAATCATCTTACTGTTATTTTGTGCTCCCCCCATTTGCTTGTTGTATCTGTTTCTTTTTTCTTCTTGTCTTATTTTTGCTTGTTTGTCCATTTCTTCCTTTTGTGATAATACCTCAAAGCCCTAAACTGGGACTAGTTTCCACAGTGCTAGGCACAATACAAAACAAAAAGATATTATTATTTGCATATGGACAGGGTGAGTTTTTCTTTTTTATTTCTCTTGAGTTATACCCCAGTGGTTTTCAGCATGTAGTCCAGGCACTATTTCTAAAGCATCTGTAAAAAGTATCTAAAAGCAAGCCCAGAGCTGGTAGGTTGGAATCACTTTAGAGAGTTTGCATCTTCTTTACCGGGAAAATAAAATAAAATATAAAATATAAAATAAAATAAAATAAAATAAAATAAAATAAAATAAAATAAAATAAAATAAAATAAAATAAAATAAAATAAAATCATTGATCAAAAAAGCTGGACGAAAAAAACCCACATGTTTTGCTGCAGTACATAATGACTAGTGATAATAACGACAGTAATAATATCATAACTGACTTGTGGTTGCTTGCCAAGACCCTGAGGAGGTCTTGTAAAAAACCGAACATTTCTATCAGCCTCATATTCTTGACAAAACATGTTCCTTTGGAGTTGCACTTAAACTGATAACACTGATTCTAATACCACGTTAAGGTATTGCCAACACATTGATGGTTGAGAACATTTCAGAAAATTACGAGAAGAAAATATTATTGCTACGATTACTGATCACTATTATTTTCCATTAGACACACTTACCCTTCTCTCAGGACTTTTTTTCATGTGTTTTTTTTTCATTTGCTGGTGCAACACCTTCAGCTCATGCCACCATCACCATTGCTTCTTCTTGCAGGGGCTCGAGGGACATTGCCTGCATGTGCACACGCCAGCACATGCAGCCAGACATCTCACAGGCCTGGGCACAGTGGGTTCCAAAGGTGCAGTCCAGCTTCAGTGGCTGTGAAGGCTGTGCTACTCTGCCATTTATCTTTTGTCCAAGTGATGGCAGCAGATAAGCCCTGAATGTCATGGGGCTGGAACTTGTATTTTTCTTTTGTGTTCATACAGTGGAGTCCTAATCCATCGGCTTTGAAGTGTTATTTTAGTAAAAATACTAATAATGACAATAATTAAACGCCAGAGGCATAGTGAGAGAAAAGCTAGAGGTATCTGCAGCATCTTGGCTTTGTTAACAGAGCAGGAGAAGATGGTACAAAATCCACAAGGTGACACCAAATCATTAACATCAACTGAGGTAAAAAGGACTCAAAAATTGCGGGTGTGATGGGTGTTTCTCCATAAATCTCCCAGTTACGATGTCACCCTCAGGCTGAATTGAAACTTGCAGTGAATTTCTACCCTTAGAAAGAGTTGTCCTTCACTAGGTACTGCTAAATCCTTCCTGTCAGAGAAGATTTATCCATGGGAAATAATTAAAAAACAATTCAGAACTTTCTCTCTCATTGGAATGGATTAAATTGCATTATGTAGTAGGGTTTTTTTTTGTCTTGCTTTTCCTTTCCTCCAAGGACAGGAGACATCTGTGCTTGCTACAGAGTCTTTCTTCACTTTAAATCTCTTCTTGCTACTTCAAATGATATACATTGACCATGGTGCCACAGCAATACTTCTAAGCATGGCATCATTTTCAGGAACAAAGTTGCTCCCTGCCTCTTACTCTCTTTCACATATGGCATCTGAAAAGGCAATGACAAACTATAAAATCACACCAAGGTTATGGAGCCATTTGACAGAAAGGAGGGAGAAGATGGCTGTTTTTTGGTGGTCTTCCCTGTGAACTGTGAAGAAAACAACCGATACCATTAACAGAACCAGTTAGAAAAACAGGGATATTAGAACAGTATTCAGGGTTGGTCACAGCAAAATACAAGTGGGTGCTTAAATGTGTGCCATTTGTCCTGCCCTGCCCTACCCTGCCTTACCCTACCTATCCTTCTACCCAGCACTACTACATAGCTGACCGAAAGGTGCTATCAATGTCCTCTGACTCCAGAGCATCCTCTGGGCACACCAAAGCCTACATTCCCAGCTCCCTGCTGCCTACCCCTCCAGCAGATTCCCCTTGGCTGCAGCAGGACTCACAAATGAGGAACAGTAATTTCAGTTACAGCAGGGCCATGAGAAGATCAATATAAACTGTCCATGAATGTGGCAGACAGCATCAGCTCAGCAATGAGAGGGCTATCAGAGCTAAGGCAGGATCTGGAAAACACGATCCCCTCCACATTTGGGTATCTGAGCAGGTAATTGCCATCCTGCTTATCACCCCTCAAAGGATTGGACCCTCTTTTTCTGATGGAGCATCTTGTTTTTGCATGGCATGTGAAATAGGGAGTATTGCAAAAGAGATTCATTTCCCCTGGCTCTGTGCTTTGTAATACTTTTTTTAATTGGGGTGAATGGAATCAGAATGACAAGTGCAGAGTGATGGCTTCGATGAGCTATTTGTCTGGTAGGGAATTTGTAAAATATGTGTTTTTCTGTAGAGTGTGCATGGCTGTAAAGAAGGGCCAGAGTCAGCACAACCTCAGAGCGATGGAGAATAAAGCATTCTAGTTTTGTGGCCATTGATCCGATGACACCGCGGGTAATGGATGGACAAGGTTAGTCTCAGAGTGTCTGATTTTTCTCAAATCATTGCTGGAGTCAGACGTAAGGTTGCTTCACCGTGCAATTCTGTATTTACCATTATTAGAGTTTCTCATAATCTTCACACTCACTTTGAATTTCCTATGCATTTATTGACTGATAGGTTTGGAAGCTCTTTTTAGAAAAGCATATGGTTCTGGGCAGATATTTATACATGATTATTTTTATTTATCTGAATTTTATTAATCTTCCCTTACAGCCTTGGATACATATTTTTTACCTGGTATGTTATTATTGTGCTCCATGTGTTTCAGACTTTCTATGTGGAGGTTGGGAAATAAATGCTATCATTGAGAAAAATACCCTTTTTTGTCGAAGTGCAGTGATTTGAAAGGAAGAATCAAATCCAGGGCCGAGGAGATTCCTGGGTGGCTAAGCAAGCCTAACGAGTAAAAAACATGTTCCTGCCCAGTTCCTGCCCAGGCTGTGCTGCAAAATCAACCATTCAGTATTTTGCTATGAAGTGCTGCACACATTGCCTCCTTTGAAGAAAGAGCTCTGGCAAGCAGCAGAAAGTAGGAATGTGGCCACTAAGTTGGTACTTGCAAAAAGAACAGAAACAGTTCAAAGCACTGGGCATTTCTTTCACTCCAGCTTCCACAGAGGGCACTAGCCCCGGACGGTAAAATCCACCCATAGCTTTGAAGTCCCTTTGGATGCCTTGCTGCTTTGTAACTCCCAGATAACCGCATTATTAAAATGTGTCCACTTGCAACCTGCCAGAAGATGGTGTTCTATCCTATCAGACACAGGTCTCAGTACAGTCATCCATGCATTCATGACTGATTATTGCAGCTAATATCTGGTGAAGAAGCCAGGCATCCTGGAAACGTGCCAGTTGACAAAACACAGTCTCTAGTCTCCCTAGCAACACAGATTACAGTGGAAACATCACCCTGCTGCTCCCTCCTTTGTACTGGCCACCAGTGAAGATGGAGTCACCTTCAAGGTCTTTGCTCCAGGCCTCAGAGCCTTCTGGGCCAGAGGGTTGGGTTACTGCACACTGCAGACAGCATTTCCTGGGGCCTTGGATCTAGCAAATGACTACCAGGAATAGTGAGAACAACCAGGATGGTTCCTCCCCTCTCCGTGGACAGCTCCGGTTCCCAACATTGCCTCCATCAATAAGCTTTGTGCACCTACCCACGTATCTAAGCACGCAGCACACTCACTCGCCTACTCATTAAGCACACGCACACGCACACACACACACACACACACCCCTAAACAAAAAAACTACCTTGTAAACTAATCAGGCTCTTTCCTCTACAGGACTGCCAAGGGAAAAAGACAGCGAGCTTGATATCTTTGTTTCTGTTTTCCAATATTTGGATCACGCTCATACGCTGTGCCTCTGAAGTGCAAGTGTCTAAAGAAACAGGAAACCTGCTGCGGTCAGGATTACAAGATCTTTGTCCCATAAGGTCCTCTAGGAGCTTCCTATGAGCACTAGGAGAGATGCCCGTCGCCATCTTCAGCCAGGCAGCATGGCTTTCCATGAATAGCACTGTCTGGGGTGGTGAAATCATACCCCCAAATCATCTCTCTGCTCAGCTGCTTGAAATCTGTTAGCAGGTCCTGAGGAATAACCCCAAAATCTTCTTCAGAATTTTTAATTAATTCGTTTCTGCTGAGTTCATTCCCCTTTTCTGCTGTGTTTCCATGAACAATCTCACAAATCAGTTTACTGGCAAGGATGTTTGTAGACATGGCAAATTTTAAGTCACTGTTGCATACGATTTGTGGAACGTGCATTTTGAATGCATTATCACAGGTCTCTTCACCAGCTCACTGAAAAACATTTCTCTGAAGAATGACATTCAAAACACAGACTCATTTTTGTACCCCAATCACCCCGACACCCAAAAGGAGAAAAATAATAGCACATAAACCCTTTAAGATCCTTTCTTTAGCATTGTTCTGCTCATAAGAGTAGCTGTATTGGATTAGACCACAGGCCAATCTACCCCAGTATATTATCTCCAGAAACAGCCTGATGAAGAAATCCAAGGAAATATGGGAGCAGAGCAGCCACTTCCCAAAAGTCAAGCATGCCATAGTCATAAAGGCATCAGGGACTTACTCATTTCTATTGATGCCAAGGGAAGTGTTCAAATTGTAAGGTAAGTAAGTGGGATAATGTCATTCATTAGGCAGACAGGTTCATTGATCAGCTGACCTCATCTAAGTCAAGAAATGTACACATGCTGTGGTATACAATAATTTTCACAGGCAATATCAAATAGTCTGTTCAATTCCCATAATCACCGATTCTCAACCCATACCTCAAAATATTTTTTTCTGAAAACTCTGAGGGAACAAAAACAAGAAAAGGTTACAAATTATGGGACAATGTAGCTTTAACATGAACAAGTGATGACTCGAAGAGCAGATCACCTTGGATGAAGTCAGGCAGGTTCAAATGGAAACTTCATGCTTTTTATGAAAGAGCAGAGATGATTAGCCCACCTGAAGGAGAGGATTAGCCATGCTTTAATGTCTGCAGATCAAGTACAGACCTCTTTCAAAAAGTTTCTCATTAGCTAAACACAAATTATGCTCTAGTCAAAAGACAAATTATTGGGCTCAGTCCAGGGGTAACTGGGTGAAAATTAATGGCCTGTGATACTTGGAAGGTCAAAACAGATGATCTAATAGTCCCTTCAGCCTTCAGCTCCATGAATCTATGAATGTACAATGAACACATGGTTCATTATAAAGAGTGGTGCACAGCCACTGCTGATTGACTGCACTGCAAATTGACATTTGCACCAATTTACACTTGATAAGCATCTGGCCTGTCTTACTCAGCTATGCGCTCTGGCATGGGACATAGTCAAAATTAAGACTAACAGGTGACTCTAGCAAGTTGGAGTATGCAGGGCCAGAGAGTGAGTGGAGACTGCAGGAAGCTCGTCCATGCACAGTGGCCTTGATGGAAAGAGGCTTCAACTCATGCACAAGCTGTTCCTCATGTTAGCTGAAGGAAGGAGACCCCGCAGGGGGGACTCTGCAGACTGCTGTGAAGGTAGCTTCCCTGGATTATGTGGGGCTCTGGAAAGCTTTGCTGGCAGTTTCTCCCAAAGCTGCCCACTCATCATAATACTCCATTCCCCCACCTAGTACCAACTCCAGATGTCTCTTCTTAGGGTGTATTTACTAGTAGTTTTTATCCCAGGTTTTGTAATCGACAGCAACTGGGTTTCTTGTGCCCTGCCGTCAGGTTAGGGTTGTGATGATGAACATCTCCTTTCTTATTTTCTGAAAACTCCTCTCGAAGGGAAAATTCAGCTTACTCTCAATTTCTGCCTGTTTCCACTTGTCTTCCCATGTATCAGGCTGCTAGTGCTTCCCTGTTCCTGAAACACCTTTTAAGTATGTGCAGGTTATCACGCTCACAGTGGTTGCTGTTTAACCAATCTCTCCAGATTTTATCCTTTTAATCTTTCTTTCTGAATCAATTCCTCCACTCCCTTGATCATTTCGGTTGCTCTCCTTTGAACAGTGCCTGTTTGTCA
>JAVCKT010019815.1:0-22573 GCA_032273925.1 Rhynchotus rufescens | reverse complement strand
GTAAAGGGGTAGGAGTCCCTCCCTTGACCTGCTGGCAATACTCCTCCTGATGCAGGCCAGGGTCCATTGGCCTTCTTGGCCACGAGGGCACTGCTGCCTCATGGTTAACTTGTTATCAACCAGCACTCTCAGGTCCCTCTCTGTGGAGGTGCTTTTCAGCAAGCCAACCCCTAATCTGTACTGGTGCCTGGGGTTATTTCTCCTCCCTGCATCTGTTGAACCTCATGAGGTTCCTCTTTGCCCAGCTCTCCAGGCTGTCTAGGCCCCTCTGAATGGCAGCACAGTCCTCTGGATCATCAGTCACTGCACCTAGCTTGGTATCATCTGCAAATTTGCTCAGGGTGCACTCTGTCCCCTCATCCAAGGCACTGATGAACAAGTTGAACAGCACTGGGCCCAGTACTGACCCCTGGGGGACACCACTGGGCACAGGGCTCTAACTAGACTCAGCCCCACTTATCATCACCCTCTGACTTCTGCCATCCAGACAGTTCTCAATCCACTTTACTATCCATCACCAAGGCACCTTCCCCATTCTGCAGCGAATTAACATTTTCCCTAGTCTTCCTCCTGATGCTGATGTATTTGTAGAAGCCCTGCCTGTTGTCCCTGACATGTCTTGCTAACTTCAATTCCAAATGGGCCTTGACCTTCTTTGTCACATTCCTGCATTCTCTGATAATGTGGACCTCCCATGTGGTCCATCCCTTCTTCCAAATTATATATGCACTCTTTTTCTCATTAATTTTGCCCAACAGCTCCTTACCCATCCATGCAAGTCTCCTGCCCCCCTTATTTGACTTCTTTCTTGTAGGAATGCACCAATCCTGAGTTTGAAGAAAGTGCTATGTGAATATTAGCCAACTCTCCTCAACCATCTTTCCTTCTAGGACCCTGGCCCAGGGGATTCCTCCAAGGATTTTGCTGAAGAGGTCAAAGTTAGCTCTTCTAAAGTCTAGAGTTGCAAACCTTCTTCATGCCCAGGTTCCTCCATGCAGGATCGTGAATTCCAAAATCTCATGGTCACTGCAGCATGGTCACAAGCCTTCCACCAACCCTCATGTTTCCAACTACACCATCTCTGTTTGTTAGTATCTGGTCTAGCAGTGCCCTTCCGCTTGTTGGTTTATCAATCACCTTCATCAAGAAATTATCTGCAATGTTTTCTCAAAGAGATAAGAATTTACAACTGTTTAATTACTTACAAAAGTTATACAGTGGTTTAATTATTAAGCAGTTCTGATACTTATTTTAAATCAATCACTTTCCCCATGCCCTTTGCAGACTTAAAAAATGATGCAATTCATTTCAACTGCTAGGCATGCTCACCACAAACTTTTTCAATTTAACAGGTTTTTAAAAAAAATATCTAGCTACTTCATCACAGTACAGCTTTTTTCAACCTTTAAACCTAAGCCAGTCATAATTGAATCAGAAAAAAAAAATAGTCAGCAATCAAAATTCAGAAAAGAATAAAGAACTGCTAGGCCTTTCAGAAAACAAACCAACCCAGCAGTGAAGACTAGCCCAGCGCAGGCCACACTAGGTTTCTCAGTATGGGAATGAAGTTTCTATCAAGCCTACTTTTAAGGTCATGCTTCAACAAAATAATTTTATCAATAAATAGTGACTTCTTTATCAAAAATAGCCAAACACAGTTGGACAAAATCATTACAAACCCAACAGTGAAGTCAGATAAACAACCGGCATTGGAAGGGAGTGACTCTGAAATGCTCTTTGCATTTGCATGGTGGAGTAATCTCCATTGTCTCTCAAAGTTTAGTGCCCAGGTAAGCACTAGATTTAATTTCTCCTACTCAAGGAAAGTGATAATGGAATGCTAGGCCCATAACCTCAGAGTTTGTGTCCAAATATGAAAAACAACAGTCGCCTTCCATTCAGAACTACTTCTAGCTTTATAAAGTCTATAAAGCCTATAAAGCCTATAAAAGATGTTAATGAGAGTAAAAGCCCAAAAGCTCACATTTATTCTTCTTTTTATTTCCTTCCTTCCTTCCTTTTTTTTTTTTTTTTTTTTTTAAATTCTTGGCTCTGTTTGTTTTCTATGAGCAAATATGAACATTCATATAATTTGTATTATTTTCTTTAATATGTCTAGTATTTTGGCAATTTATAAAAAATGGCTTTCAGGACTGTGACCCTGCATGCCATACCTAAGCCTATAGCAGTTTTCACAACTGAGTTATCACCCCTTGAAGACTGGCATTATGATGAAAGTGCTGACACAACCTTTACTATAACAATGCTGCTATAATAAAATTATAGTGGCAATCAAGTCTCTCAGATGTCTCAAGCAGTGTTATGTCTTGATGTATTTCTTGGTACCACAATGGATCAAAAGAGTGAAAATTCATATAATTATATTATTGTAATAGCTTATCAAAACAATACTGGAAAGAACACTGTAGTAGATTAATTATGAACTTTTTTTGTTTTGGTATTCTTTTGATAAATACAAGACCAAGTGATTCTTGTAGAAGAGAAAAGATAGGTGAAGAACTGTAGTGGAAAATGGTGATCTTTGTAGACTACAATTATCTTTACATCTTTTATCACCAAAATGTGATATTGCCTAAAATATTGCAAAAAGATCAAATCACAAATAGGTCCTTTAAAAATAAAAATCAAAAACACTGAACTTAAACTAAAAAGTGAGTATTATAGTGTAAAAATAGAGAAATAATTATAAAATTACATCTCTCCATTTGCTATTCGAAATAGGAAATGTCAGAAAATGAATCAAAGGTATGTGAGATTAAATCGTAGAGAAATGATCGGTGGGAGCTGACCAGTATCCAATGAGGAGATGACCAAGCACACATTAGCTTCCTGATAGACACTATGTTGTGGAAATTCAAATATATATTCGATTGGAAGCCCTATTCATAAATAAGACGGCATAAAAATTAGAATGCCACAGATTTCTTGTGGTATAAAAAAAAGTTTCTCTATTGTGACTTGGCTCAGGTAAATTAATAGCAGCCCATTTAATCATTTAAAATAAAAGCACTAAAAAATATAAAACTTAAAAATGCAATGAATGAAATGGTAATCAGACCAAATCAGAAGTCAGCATACCTCAGAATTAATTTCTCTCTCTCTCTCTCTCTCTTTTTATATATATATATACACATACTCATATGTCTGTATGTTTATGTGTATATATATAGTCTGTATATCTGTGTATATATATATATACACACACTATACACTTATACACTACATTGTATATCTGTGCATACATGTATAATGCAGTGAGTTCTATTTAAAGTCATTTGATCTCACTGAAGGTTAACTTTTGAAGCACCTTTTGCTGTCAAAGGGATTTAGAGAATTTCTACAGTTCTCCTTGCTTCTGAATACACCTAGCATTTGTTAGTATTGAAGATCTAGTATTTCATATCACACTGTATATATGCCCTGCACTGTGGGTATATACGTTACTATATTTAGTATTTTTATATATTTTTAAATATTATGTATAGATCTCTGCAATTTCATACTTAAATCAATGCCCAAACTTTAGTTAGAAGAGCTGCAAATGGCTTAAGACAAAGGGTTCATCTAGACTAATATCCTGATCCAGAAAAGAAAACAATCACACAAAATTTATGTTGTCCTAAATGGTCAGTTCTGAACCCATAGCCTTGTAGGCATGTCTCAGTCATGGATACCCAGGCTAAATTACCTGAGGACACTACTGAGCTTCATGTAATACTCTGAAAAGTCAGCAATCTTCAGCTTTTAGCTTCTTCTTATTTCAGAAAATGCAGCAGCTGGTTTGTGAAGAGTGAAAACTGTATTATTTTGTCTGCCACTAATTTTACAGTTTTGTTTAAGTATACAGCTTTTAATCTACTGTGTTATGTTGCATGTTTTAGGTGTGAGGCATTTCTCTGCCTTATAAAGCTGCCAAGTTTCAAATAACTGTCGTATAATTTACGATTCAAATCAGTGTATTTCCATTCCTCATTGAACAAACCTTATCATATTCCTAACCTAAAGTAAATCCTGAAGGAAAAAAAAAAAGAAGAAGAAAAAAGAAATTATATGTAACTAACATGGTTATTTTTTTCCTTTGATAAACCAATTTCTAAAGATGTTGAAAGCCATGATGCTAGGAATTCACTATGCCTAGAAGGCAGAAAGAAAATAAGAACAGCAATTGTAGAGAAATAGTAAATGAACAAGCATAAAATATGCTCAACTTTCAAAGGAAAAATAAGATCCACTGTATGAAGCTGGCCAGATGAATGCTGCTGATGGCTAGAATAATATAAATGTTATGGGTTGTTAGTTTTTTGCCATGCACTGAGAAATACAATGAAATCATGAATACTTTTCTTCACGGAGAAACACTGACAATACTTTATTTTTGTAAATCAGATTTGTTATTTCTTTAATACTCATCTGTCCTTGGATATGAATGTATGCACAGTGCTATGTAATAGAAGTCAGTTTGAGGAGTGAAGTTTTGAGACACTAGTCCTATCCTAAAGAGAAAAAAAATGTATCAATTATCTTTCTAGAAGGAGTGAAAACAATCCAGAATTTATGTAATTTTTAGTACAGTCAGTATTTCAGAAATCCCTAAGACTGAATATCAGTGTGGTTGCTGAGCTGAATAGAATTTCCCATACCAAAATGAAATCAGAGAACTGGCAGAAGTGGAGGTAGAAGATCTCAACTTTTCCAGTTGTGATGCTGTCTTAAGCTGCTTCTTCACAAAACTATTGTTCTTTCAAAGCCTAAAGAGCTGTTAAAGTGACTTTTTTCAATTATTAATTTATTTCAAGATGTACCTAAGATTTCATTTAAAGTTAAACTTGACAAGCATAGGAGGTTTATGTTTTTGAAGAAACAATGTTCAGAAAAAAGAATTGTTCCCATTCATCATCTTAGTGAACCTTTATGTTCACATTTCAGAGAAACATTTAGTTTTCTTCCATAGAGCATTCTTGTACTTGGACTTCTGCCTTGGGACATATCAACGTAACCAGGCAAAAGGACCAAGATATCTACAATTCTGAAGTCATATAGAGATTCTGTTTGCTGGTGTTACGTGGGATTATTTCAGGAACTGCTGCTCAGAAACACTCATGCGCAAACAGCTTTTAGACTTCTAGAATGACTCATTTCCCTTCACCTCAGAGGATTAATAGATCTGGCTTGCAAATATCTCACCAGCTAGGCATTCAGTGAGAGGTGAATGGTCTTGTGTGATTTGCATGATAATTAACACTCTTTTCTATAAGACAGGAAGGACAGACACGAAGCTCAATGCTATTCTGAGGAATAGTTAAAAATGTCACAGTAAGAGGAATATTGAGGTGGGGTCACATCCCTTTTCATAGGAAGAGATGACAGGGACCAGAGCAAGGACTATAGATAGAAGCAGCTGAATTGCATGATCTGTTTCATAGAAAGGTATTGCATTGTCACACAAGGTTGTTGTTGTTGCTGTTCTTTTTGGTGGTGGTAGTGGTGGGGGGTGGTTTTTGTCTTTTGTCTATTATATTAACTCTTATGTAAAGGATGAGAAGACCCTAGATGTCTTGGAGACAAGCTGTCATGTAAAGCACACCAATGAGGAGAAAGCTAAATTATGCCACAGTCTGAAAGGTTGCCGCTCTGAAAGCCCAAGTCTTCTGGGACTCAGTCTTGGGAGTTAAATTAAGTTTATATTCCGCTATCCCATAGGAGTGTTTCTGAGTCAGTTTCCTTAATCTCCTCCAGTGCTCTGTTCTGAAAAGGCCAACAGGTTGAGCACAGAGTTACATCAATTTAACAACGTTTATGTGATAACTTATTTGGCTTGAGTATACAGAATTAGGGAAGGTTTAGGATTATGCATTTGTGAAATTTGTACCACTAACACTGAGAGATTCATCTTACCTTTGCTCACTTCATTGTGGACATTTGTTTCATATAAAGTACCTGGCAATGAGGCCACTGCTGATGATATTTTTCAGATGAATAAACATATCTGTGTTGTTGCTAACATATGACATAAGAATCATCTATCAATGGGCAGGTAAAACTACAAAAAAAATACCCTTTTTTATCTTCTGTGGAGTGAGACATTGCTGATCTATGCGTATATAGCAGCACAACTGCAGTCTTGCTTCTGAAAATCAGTCATTGAGAGGTCTAACTTGTTTCCTATTCCTTTAATAAATGTGAAAAAGCAAACAGTAACACAAGGGCCTGCTGAGTTGTACTCTTCATTTCTGGAGTTTAGAACTGAGCTGGCACTTGAATCAGTTTGACCCCTTTTCTAATCATTTAGCAAATAGTCTCTTCACCACTAATCACACAGTGAAGCAGTGATTTTCCAAAAGAGATGCTTACATTTTAAGCACTTTTAGTCCTTCTTGTGTGTGGGGGAAAATCCATTATAGTTTCTGCTGAGCTAATATTTAGTAACCTCAACTTCTGAGAGTCCATAATATGGGCAAGCTGAGAGGAAATGTTCTATCAAGAAAGAGTCTGTCATACTGGCCTTCCATCCCTTTCATTTCTACCCTCGTGGACAAACTGACTGAAACTTTCAGACTGTATTAGAGTTAGTGTTTGCTCTGTTCCTAGAAATGGACCAGAGGACCTCCACCAGAGGAAATCTGTATCACACTGTCTGTTGGAAAGTTTTTAACTTTCTCTGGAATAGATGACCTATGTAGAATAGTGAAATGTCAGTGTAGAGTTTCTAATGCTTTTTGTGAGTCTGTCATTCTCTGTATCTGCCCTGACAGTCTCTCAGTTGCTAGGTTCATGAGTGTTACAGTTTGATGGGGGCGGGGCAAATGTGGTAAGAGATGAATCTCCCCATTCTCCCCCCCTTCCCCAGCCAATCTTCAAAGGTTAGAGAGATGGGGGCAGCTGGACTAATCTTTTAACAGGGATACCAATAACTGTGGTAACTATAGCCCTGAATCCCAGATTCACGAACAGTTTGTCGACTGTAGGTCTGATCACCTTCAAACCAAGTAGTCAACAAATGAACGTTTCACATGTCAGTACAGGAAATTCGCTACTACAGTGTGGGGTTCTTAGCTAGTGCACAAATGCACAATCATCACTCACTCAGAAGATGGAAGAGGGCTCTCTGTCTCAAGGAATCTCCTCAGGCCGTGTCCTGACTGCAGGGGAGGAAAGGGGATCAGCCTGTCAAATGATCCAGAATTTACAGTAGAGTCTTAGTATTACAAGTAGATTAGAATGAGGAGAAGTTTGAGTAAAAATCACCAGAAGGGATTGGTCTGCCACCATCGTTGGCCCAGCATCTGACATCTTATCATACTCTGTGACTTATCACCTCCATGGTACGACCAGGACCAGGTTGCCACCTCTGCAGCAAGTACAACATAGTTTGGCCATGGTGTCTTCACTCTGCTCCACCCTCCATTCACTCCTCAGCTGCAAGTACCATCAGGTTACCACCTCTGCAGGGAAGCCAACAAAGTTTGGCCATGGTGTCTCCATTCTGCTCCACTCTTTGTTTACTCTTATTAGTGTGTGCTAGGAGGGCAGACTGTGTTGCCAAAGAAATCATGGAGAAGTATATTCCATACATACCAACCATCCTGGAAGTGTTAACAGTTTCTCACCTCAAGCAAGCCTCTGTAATGCCATAACTTCTGTTATGCCCTAGTTTTCTCTAATTTCCCCTCTCTTGAGTAATTCTCTCACAATGAGCAAAGGTGACCAGCATTCCATGTATTAGCCATTTCAACATCTGAGTTACAGCTAAAATAAAAATGAGAAAAAAAAAAAAAAGAGAGAAAGAAAGAAAGAGGAGGAAATCATAACTGAAAAGTTAGGGTAATGGACTGATTTTTTCTACTAGTGTGATTTGAATCTACTAGGAACTCTGCTAGTGTGAACGAAAGTGAGAGAATGAAGTGCATACAGCTTCCATACAGAAAAGGACATCTAGTAATTATTTCTTGCAAATGGATGCAGTCTTATATATAAAAGCGAATGGAATGATTCAAATATAAACTAAGGAGATTTTTCTGTGGTGGCTGTGTGTTGGTGTGTTGTTAACTAATATGTACAAATAAAGAAGATAATTGGTGTGTGCGTATGTGTGTATACATATCAGTATTCTTCTCCTAAACACAAAAAACCTGCAATGAAAATTTCTTCCTTAATAGAGAAATATACCTGCAATACATTAGAGTCCAAAAGAGATTTAAGCAGTGTGAATTCTGAGTAAAATGCATTGCAGTATTAATAGAATGAAAATAACAATAGCTATGAATAGATATTATATAGAAAATAAATAGAAGCAGTGCTTAGTGATTATCTCTTCAGTATGCTACTCCATGCTTTTTTCAGGGAGCAGTTCATCTATCTCTCTGCTTGTCTTCAGTCTCCTTCCCCAAAAAATTTTGCTGGCCCACTGAAGCCAAATCTGAGAGAGAGATTTATGTGTCCAAAGATGCTAACTTCTTAGTCTTTTCTCCCAAAGTATATCCAAGGACCTTCTTCTCAGTTTCTTGCCTGGCAAGTCCAGTAGCACAGCTCTTCTCTTTGTTAGCAGGGAATTATAAATTGTCTGTCTTTCAAAACTGTTGTCTGGGCAGTTGAAAGGTGTCATCTTGCTTGACCTATTCTGACGATACATAGTTCAAGTGGCAGCCTCCTGCAGGAGATTGCTGGGTTGGAAGCGTGCAGACATGGCTTTACACCAACAGAAAGGAGGTGGTTTTCCAAAAAAACACCACTTTGACTGACGAATGGTTGCTGCAAAGCAGGAAGTCAGTAGCAGCTACTGGACTGTGAAAAATAGGACATGAAGGGAGGCAAGAAAATGTTTTTCCAACCCTTTCTGACTTATCACAGGCTTTAAGTTTTCCTTATTAAAAAGACTTCCTTTTTCAGACTGTTTTCAGAACTCATAGCTCCTTTTAATGTCTTCTCTATGCTCTAAAGAGGCAGGAGGGTCACTGAAAGTGGTCTGAGTTCAGGCCCCGTCACAGATGATCAGCCAGCACACATGTAACTAGACCAACGTGCCTGAAACAGAATTGCCTGCCTTTTGCAAAGCTCATAGAGGGTATATATGGGACAAGATAAATGAAGGGAGCATTGTAGGAGAGCAGCAAAAGAGTAACTATATAGAAAAAACAGTGACTAAATAGAAACTAGCTATTTACTGTTCTAATATATACGGCTGGATAATTACTCTATTATCTGCCTTTTTGACATAGGAAGGGACATATTTCATAAGCTTCTTGAAGGTAGGCTCCTTTCAACAATAACTCAGAATGCAAAGAAGATTCACTCAAATATTTGGAAGTTCCTGTTCTTACTTCAGACCAAAGGAAATGTGAGTGATCCCAGCAGTGTCCCTGTATGCTACAGTCAACATTTCTTTCCAAAACACCCTTAAATTGCCCCCTTTTATTACCTTCAGAATTTCTGTGAGATACCTCTTGAGGGGACATTTGGGACTAAAGCAAAATGCAGCACTATTCTGATAAATATTGGGCTTGATACTTGAAAGTGAATGAGGCAAAAGAGACTAGCTGACATTCATCATTCTTATGCTCCCTAGACATCAGATAGCAGGTCTCTCCCAAGAGACTCTGTACCCAATCTTTGGAAACCAAAACTGGTATCCAATATCCTTTAATACTTAAACCGTGAAGTTCTTTCATTTGGAGTTTTTTTCTTTCTGAGAAGCTGAAAAAATCTTCTCCCCAGCACAGAATGACAGTTTTACTTCAAAGAAGAAAACAGTGGAAGAACATTCCTTCAAGAAATGCTTGAAAATACGCATGGCTATTGTTTTCATTTTTAAAATGAAACAGAGATGTCTGTGGCTCACTTTCAACTGTTAGGCAATATATATTCTTAAGTTTTTGCTATACTTGTAACCAAAGAGTTGGAAATCCATATGAAAAATAGCTTGCAAGCTGCACAGACTCTTTGATGTCTTTGATATTTCTGTGCCTAATGTCCTAGCAGAATTTATAAACTATGTCCTGATGGAGCTGAAAAAGAACAACTGCCAGAACATCTGTCAAACTGTAATATGCAACATCTCAGCCAGTCACACTCACAGAAGATGAATAAATGATAAATAAATATGATAAATGTATTTTTTTCCAGAACTCTTTTCATTTTTACTTTAGACCTATGAGAACTATCAATAGCCTCAGAGTGCCTGAAGAGAAATCACACAGACTGAAATAAACTTAACAATTAGGTCTAGCAGAGAAGTATAGTTAGATGTACAGGCATGGACTTACTTTGCAATTCACAAACAAATGTCATTCTAAGTATAAGTGCTTCAGAGGAACAGTAGCCAGTGCATCTCTGTAGGCTAGTCTCAGTGCCTTCGACAAGGTGGCAAGAATGATAACAATTCATCTCACCTTGAAGAAAGTTCTCTGCCGGTAATTTGCTTTCAGGCATCTCAAGGGAACTGCTGAGCTCCTATTTGAAGATGTGTCCAGAGGCAGTTCTTCTGGAGAAAAAATATGAGATTTTCAGAGCGGATACAATGGCAATATTTGAGTACCTTATGAATACTTTTTTTTCTAGCATAAGATAGAATACAGTTATAATATCTGTAGACATTTCTTTCAAGTTCTGAATGTAACTTGATGATCATATAATAACACATGCTTGTCTTCTGGAATCTGATGGAAAGCTTACCATATTTTACTTCAGCAACATTAATTAACTTGAAATTTTGAGTTATGTATTTTTTCCTAATTAACACAACTATTTTGCACTGCTTTTACAATTTAAATTCTGCCTCTAACTGACCTTTAATTGTCAGATGATTCTTCCTACCAAGACACAAGTTTTGACATATCTTATTTCAACAGAAGGCATTTTGTTCATTCAGTCTCACGAGATGACATTGTTGTCCTCAGGTCCTTGCCTTTTTCTTCTGTTCACTTTTTCTTCCTTTCAGTCTATGGACACTCTTAACGCTTGGAATTGCTTACAAATTTCAGAGTTGAGTTTACTGATCAAGTTACTGCACCCTATCATTAGCTGAGCTGTACAAACTGCTCATTTGTACTCACTTATTCTGCAGCAATGTAAGTTAATGCATTTATGTAAGTTTAGCTCTAACATTATTGTTGCTTAGACTGTTTTCATTGTATACAAGACAATCACTTTACTCAACATATTTTGTGTACATATATTGTTCAAGACTCTGTATTTTGCTATTGATTTATTTGAATCGAGTACTTGGTGATGCTAAGCCTCTTGTTTGAACTATAATTTTTCTATCTTCTGGACTGTGGCACCTCATTCTGCCCCATAGGAAAACCAACTTAAGTCAGTGAGACTGTTAAGCTAAGCCAAATGAGCTACTACCCAGTGTTGGAGATGAGGAGCATTTTAAGTACCCAAGAAGTCCCTGCTATTTGCATTTTAATGAGTGCAACTGCAATCAAACTTCATTAGATTAGGTATCTGTCTTCGGCTTGTCGGAAAGAGATCTAGTATAAAATTTTCTGTTTTATTCATGGTACCATTTTATAAATGGTAGTTTACACTTGATATGACTTCTGACCTCTTCTTGTCTGTCGCTTTTCATTCCTTCAAGCTTCCCAAAGCTACAGACCTGTTTGTTAACCTCCCTATCTGTCTCTGTCACTTTTTTTTTTAACTTGTCCCTCTATTCTACAACAATTAACACTATTAGTCCGCTTGCTGTGCTGTGCTAAATCAGCTGTCTGCCATACATAATGCTTCTGATGGGGTGGGAAAAGTGCAGCTGTTAAACCAGTAAACTACTCATTAAGCATTTACTATATGATTTTAAAGTGTTATTTTGATCATCTGTGTTGATGGTGAAAATACTGAGGCAAAGGGCTTAACTGGCAACAGAGGAAAAAGAAGCTTTCTATAAATTTTCAGTGTATACCTCATTTAGGTATCTCAGCCTAAAGGAAAAAAAAGTTGTGTTTCACCAGATTATGCATACAACTATACACAACAAGCATATACATAGCAAAAGTGTCAGGTCAAACTTGAATCTGCAGCCCAACAGTTTCAAATCTTAACAGTGGAATTTCGATTTTTATTTACCAAGGACATTAAATTAGCCAATCTATACTTTTTTACCTCTATGAAAGTGTGATATTGGAAGAATTCTG
The DNA here is from genome assembly GCA_032273925.1 of Rhynchotus rufescens. NCBI lineage: Eukaryota > Metazoa > Chordata > Aves > Tinamiformes > Tinamidae > Rhynchotus > Rhynchotus rufescens. The sequence continues at coordinate 10,421 of JAVCKT010019815.1, read as the reverse complement.
CAAGAAATAAATAAACGAAAGAAATTTGCAGTGGAGATCTGCTACTTCAATCTCCTCCTGATCTCTCATATCCCTCACCTCGAGAGTATTCAAAGGGACCAAAATGTGATATATATGTACATCCAAAACACTTATAACAATCCAAAACTCTTCATTTTTTGAAGGAAAGTCATTAAATGCTACCTTCAGAGAAGGGGAGTCAACCCTGTGAAATGCAAGGTAAGGCATTTTCCCTCTTTCATCTTTATTTCTTGAAAGCAGATGCAGATTCAGATAAAGTTCAGTTTGTTATTACTGAATATACTCACTAAAATGCCACAAAACATACACTCACATTTTGAAAAAGATATCTTAAAGATATATCAATGTATCATGTCTCCTTAATCCAGTTCAAGTTGAAATTATCTAATGGGCCACTGTTCAGCAGGATTCACTACACTATGCCTAGCCTATAGACACATCTTATTCATTTTTTAAAATACAGATCTTAAATTACATAATTGTATTTATGAGTGGAGGAGGGGAGCCCTTAATGTTAATTAAATTTGCCGCTTCTATAGATTGTTAATTAACTTGTGACTCACTCTACAAATATCTGATGGCATTAGTTGGTTTCCAAAAATAACAAATACATTAAGCATTATGGGACCAGAAAGACACATAAAATGCCTGGCTTTGCATAAATTGTCCTCTGTCATCCTGTACCTTGAAGTATACATGTGAAATATATTGTCTGGAAAATCAATACAACCTTGTTATTATCCTAAATGGTCATTAGATGTCATTATCATTGTTATCTAGAAATAAGGTCAAAACTCACCTTACATATCTTACAGAAGCACTTGTTTAAGACATAATTTCTCTTTTGAAATACTATGTATAGGATACCATCTTATGCAAAATTTTTGAATTTTGCAATTTCCTAGAATATGTCTGTACAGGTGATCCTGGGACTGTATTAAGGCTAAAAATGGTTAACACTAAGGAGGTATAAAGCAATGGCATAATCAGAAGAGAAGGAAAAAACCATGAATGTATGCATACTGTTACCTTGATTTGTAAAGACTGCGGGAAAAAACTTATAGAAATGTTAGAAAAGAATTTAAAACTCCTAATGCTGAATGTGGAAGAGTTTGATTTCAGTGTCTTAAAGTACCTCTGCAACTTGAGGCCATATTTTTAAAGGAAGAATATTAAGAACTTTACTTGGTCAAAACCTGCCACTAGCAGTTTATCCATTGAATTACTATCCTGAATGCTATATTGGTTATTGATGATTCACTTTTTTTTTTTTTTTTTTTTTTTTTAAAGAGAGGTAAAGTATATAACTACAAAATTTATATTTTTTAGTGCTTTCTCCTAGTTATTCAGTATTTATAGAAAAGTCTAGTGAAGCATGATCCAAAAAGTCTAAGGAGAAGTAAAAAATAACTTATTTGCAAGAGACAATAATGCCATATGGACATTATTTCCTGCAAGACAACTTTGTGAATCTGGGAAGGAGAAGTATGTAGAGTAGAAACTTGTCAGAACAGTGGCTGAATCACTGGCTTTTCTTTGATAAATTGCAGAGCTCTCATTCCACATAAAATCTTACATAAAGGACCACAGGGAATCATTGGGGTGCTTCTCACCAATATTCTTCTCTTGGTTCTAGTGTCAGATATTTCAAGATATGATATTCTATGGCAGAGAGGTTGAGGAATTTTCCAAAACATGACTGCTAGCAGACCATGCATGTTAAACCTCAACAAAAGTTGTGTTGTGAAGGTTCCTACACTTATTCACCCTTCAATCTGACGCTATCTCAACTGAAAAGTTCAACCATGCTGCATATGTGTGTAGTTGTCAGCTTTAACAGAGTGCTAGGTCACACTGCTTCTAACACCAAAGAAACTTCTCAGCATTTTGCCTACAAATTAACTGATAATCTTTAGTGTATATCATTAAAATCATTGCCTTGCAGTCACTAGAGAAATTTTTCTAAGTAGCCTGACCAAAGAGTCAGTATGCTGTAAGACAAATTCCAGTGTATGTCACATATTTTAATAATGAAAAGGGTGCTAGTAGTAGCATATCTGCAATCTGCATGCCTATCATTACATATTTAGTAGATATTTTTAAAGGAGTTTATCGGAATCATCAGATTCCTTGATTTTCATAGTGAATGTCTAGATATGGCATTGACAAGCTATTATTTCATTAACAAGGCACCCTTGTTAATGGGAAAAATATGAATCATTGAAGATTTTGCTCATAAAAATCTGTTAACATGTCATAATGTGGCGTTATATCTTTCCATGTTTTCTATAGTCAAAGGCTCTCAGAAGGTATCATTGACTACTGCATTATTACAGTTCATGCCTTTGTAACTTTTTGTAAGTCAGAGTCTGATCCATGTGCAGTCAATGTCAAATCAGTGTCAAATCTGATCTTATCATGGCAACTCTTCTGTAGGAATATTTGCAATTATAATGGCAATGTTCTTATATTCAGTGTTTAATGACTAAGAAGTTCCTGCATCCTTGATGTATTTGAGATAAGCAAGGTCATAAATAATGTCATTCTGTGCAGATTTTGTGGATATTTGAACATTTATTTTATCACAATTTACAAATAAAAAAAAAAAACAAAATAGGGAAATTGTCAGGATAGTTGGTTGCTTATGGACACACTGAGCATTTTTTAACATTATTTTCATCAAATAAAAATTCTGATTTGTTAAATCTGCTTCAGAATTCGATCATACTACCTAAATGTGTTATCCACACCAGTAGCTGGAATTCAACTCATGATGCATGACAAACAGATAAAAAAATGTAATTGCTTCTAATTTGGAGCTTATTTTGTTCTTTTTTATTTACTTAGAGGACAAAGAGATACCAGAGACAGTATTCACAGGCTGCTCTATTCCTCAATTTGATCCAGCCATTTCTGGAAACTTTCCTTTTTTTTATGCCCATAAGTCAACTAATCCTACTGGGCCACTGCTAAGATTTCCCACCACCCCTACTATCATCTTTGTTCCTATTATAATGTTCCACATGAATGGAAGGTTCCACAGCTTTTCAGCTACCAGAGAAGTGGTTCTAATAGAAGTGCCTTCTATTAAGGCAGAAGTTGCTTTGACTCTCTTAGTCACCATCTGGGCTTGAACTGGTTGTGTTACCCCATTGTGGTACTGCTGGATAACCCTACCAAGGAATCAAGTACACAGCTGTCCCAGTAGTGATCTTGCGGCCTAACAGCTCCCCTTATCCTGTTAAAGGGCCTGGTTAGCACTTTGCTGTTAATACAGCAGTAAAAGGGCTCAGAGCTTAATGATGTGCAAAAATGATCTCAGGAATGAACAAATGAGAAAAGTGGGTAATATTTCGCATGTATTCCTATATTCAGCAGATTGCTATTTTTCTATCTCTTCAGAATGTACTGTTTGCCACCTGTTCAAGGTGATGCTGATGATTTTTTCTTTTTTTTTTTTTTTTTAAACTATGTGATATAATAAATCACAACTAAAGCTGGTGATTAATAATGAGACACTTCATAGTGAAGCCTCTGCAAAGGAGGAAATTGTGCAAACAGGCAGAGTTATCTGTCACCACATGACAAAGTTCAAGTTTAAGAAGCTGCTTGTCAAATACAATCGACTGAACGAGTGATAGATTAGATCTTAATAGCAGTAAAAGTAAGCTATAAAGCATTGCCTTCCCTTGCAATATAAAAACCTCTCCTTTTAAACACTCTATGATGAAACGAAGTAAAGCAAAATAAAAAATGATAGTGGGAGACCAGTGATGTTTCTTTCTTACCTAGAGTATAGCAAACTGTGTTAGCACTTTTAATGCTCAACTCAAGTCAAGGTCAATTTAACTCTTTTTGCTCTCAAGCTAGCTCTCTCTGTTATGAAAAAGAAACATACACAAAACTTAATCTAGACACTTTTGTAATTTCTGTAAGGTTGCTAATGTCTCAAAATCCCTCTTTAATTCAGCAACTCATAAGCAGTTTTGGCTATAAATAGTTGTCACTTTTTGCATAAAACATAAATTTAGATGCTGCAAACCCAAATTTTAGGGAGCTACTGTAGGCTGATTTGTCTTACATACTTCAGTGTAGGTACATAGATAACTTCTTGTTTTAGTAACGGAGGTTAGGATTCTGGAATGGCTATGCCAAAATGAGTTTTCCTTCAAAACCATCTTTGTAAAATGCAAGAAATTCCCTAATTTCATTCTTCACTTCAGTGACATAGATACTTATTTTGTGTATACTTGTAAATAATGTATGAGCTGAAATTGTTAAAGACCATGAAGTCTGGTGGCTGGAGTGCCATATTAGTATTTCTGGGAACTATTCAGTCTTGCTGAGGATCTGCTCTGTGATGTTGAACGCTCTATATTCTCACTGCATTTAGCAAAATGGAATATTCTACTCTCCTAATTCCCCTTTCCTTCACCCTCCTTGCAAAGTACTCTGAAATCACTGCATAACTAATTGCCAATTAGCATGAACAGAACAAAAATTTAGGGAGTTGAGTCTTTACTAAATGTTTATTAAGTAAAAAATGTTAATAATTTACCTTATACTTGGTTAAATGGCAGACCATACTTCTCTTGCCTCCAGAGCTGTCAGACCTACTTGCCCAAGAACAGACCTTCTGAAAGACATGAGGACTGCTGCAAGAGCTCTGGAGAACTATTGCAAAGAGTGAACTAGAAGTTTCAGGTAAGCTGCTAAAATCAGAACCTGAAGAGATATATATATATGTAAATTATATACAAATATATTTGAAGAAAAGTTTCATCAGAATTAAAAATAAAAAGCAGAAGAAAGAGGGATCACAATCAAAAGACATAATTATTACCATAATGCCTGCTTTGGAAAGATACAGGAATTCTCACCATCACTCTGACTTGAGGAAGTAACATTTCCTAGATTTTTATTTTCTGGGTCTTAATAACACAGAACTAAAGCACCCATATATGTCATCAGGTACAGTTCATTCCAATCCTATGAAAAGATTTCACATAACTTATTTGATAAAAGAATCAAGTACCATCTTTTTCTCTGAAAATGTTTACTGGTCCATTTTAGGGTTTCATCCTCTGAATATTAATAGCTATAATAGCTATAATTTTATTTATATGCTAAATATAAATAAATATTTAAACATCAACATAAATATAAATATAAATATTTATTTTTATATATATTTATATATAAATTAAACATAAACATAAATATAAATATAATTTATTCCCAACTTACACTTTTTTTTGTCGTAACTTACACTTTTTTTTGTTATTCAATTTTAATTTTTTTTTGGCTTTCCAGTTCTTATTTCCTCTTACTAGGACATAGTTATATTCCCTTTTGCCTTCATTTTGCTGCATTATATAAGTTTTCAATCTTCTTCTGGAATGACTTCTAAAACAGTCTTTCTAGAATGACTTTTTTGCATACACTGCAAGTTGAATTTCTGTTTTTCTGAACTGAATAACCTGATATGTAAACAGTAATTGATATAAACTCTTATCATTCTTTCCAGCAATAACATTGGTGCTTTCATTCACAGGAAATATTTTGCTTGGTATCCCTTCAAACTACATTTGCCTTCTTTTGTGGTAGCTTTAACAATTGTAATTCAATATTAAACAGCCTTTTCTCTCATATACTATTGATGTGTCCACAGTTTTTAAAATTTCTTACAAGTCTATTTTATTATATTTGGCTTGGATTTCTTTAGGCATTTTAATTACTTAAAGATATATGGATTAGATAGCACTTAGCAGTGAAGTTTTCAGAACTGGAAAATTCATATGTGATCTTCATGCCCACCATTGCCATCCTGGAGCCAGTCCTCAGGTATGATCTATCTCTCCATTCAGCATCCCTACTACTTGTACAGACTAGTTTGGGAGAGAGAGAGAGAGAGAAAAAAAACCCTTGACTCTCTTTGCATCCTCAAAGCATTTGCATCCTTTAACAGGAACCTTGAATCACTGCATGCCAAAATCAAACATTTCTTTTAGTAGCATGAAGAGTTTGATAAAAAAAAAAAAAACCCAAAACCCTACGGTAAAAAAAAAAAAAAAAAAGGTAGGAATGGCCATGGATGACCATTAACACCCATTTCAGCTATTCAGCTTTCTGTGTAGGGAAAACACCTTTTCTGTTATTGCACACAAGTGAAATTCTTGAATGATCTCAGTACATTTATCCTCAACAAGCAATTTTTTTTTTTTTATCTAAGCAATATAACCACAGAACTGGGTATCCATCTTTATCCCCTCCCTGTGCATTCACTTTTTAACCTGCACATCAAAACTTTCTTTTATTGGCTACAATAATGTGCATTAACAAAGGAGAAAAAAATTATTCTTACATGGTGGAGACTGTTGTGAAAACTAGGTCACTGAACTATTATTCCATATCTGTACGTTCTGACAAGATTTTATCAGGAAAATGTCAGGAAGGAGTTCAGGAAGAAAGCATGGGGAGGATTAGAATCTATGCCATTTAACTCCTAACTGAGTTCCTTCTTGTATTAAATGACACCACCTGTGCTGTAGGCTACCTAAGGATATTCCTACCTTATTCCAATAGAACTTAACAAGAGCAAGTTCTTAAACCACTGAAGTCTCACTGGCTTTCTGATCCTCAAGGACCATTTTAAGAGAAATGTAGAGCGCCAATTCCTCAGTTGTGGCAGATGGAGTGTCTTCTGTGGACGTCATCGCATACCATTATTCTTATTTTGACAACACTAATGCACAGCTGTTATGCTGTTGCATTTCTGACACACACTAGGTCAAATTAGGTTACAGCCTAAGTACCAGCATTAACAGAATATACATGGAGAAGCTCTTAAGTAGAAATAACTACTTATATTTCAGTGACTGTAGCTCTTCAGAATAAGTTTTCAAATGAACACATTGGTCTTCTTTTCCTCCTATAACTTCCATACTTTGCATGAGTGAAATATCTACATTTCGTACCATCACAGGGCACCAAGCACAGCCAGAATCAGCTCCCACCACTCTTGCTGAAAGAGCTAAATGGGAATGGAAAAAGTGCATATGAAAATCTGTCAGCATTCTTAAATTGTGAAGGAAACTGAGACTTTTTGTGAAAATATTTTCCCTGCCACAATGGAAGAGCAGCTGCAGCACTAAGTAAGTGATGAGCAAAATATACTGGATTTATAGAGGTCCTGAGTAGCCTGGACTTGCTATAAATGAGCAGATCAACTATAGCACTGGGATCTTAACTTTTTAGCTTCTGGAGTTGTCAGTGGTAGCATGTCTGCATGTGCAGTCATCAGTGTAATTCCATAACTAACAAGCCTCAAAAAATTTCACTTCTTGGGTAATATATATACTTTTTACTGTTTTATTTCTTGGAATACAAAGAGAATTTCTTGGAATACAAAAACTGAAAATATAGAAAATCTCACTCAAAATTAATAAACAAATAGAAAGACAAAGTATTTTTGAAGTGTATAGCAGACTCCAGATGTATAACAATGGAAAGAGGAATCTTCAGGAAAAATAAATAGAATCAAACCAATCCTTCAGCACTTAGGAACTCTTTAACCCAGAATGGTTTCAGCGCCAAGAGACAACATGAAGGGAAATACTGTATGTTCTCTTCGGCTGTAGATATGTTCACTACAGCCTGTCTTTATCACATGGTAAGAGCATTTGGACATTTGATCCAAGAGGAATGCCTTCCAGGTCACAAGTTTCCAATTTCTCACTATGCAAAATCTGTTCATTTAGATAAGGGGACTGGAGACATGGGCAGATTTGCTTCTCATTTATGCAGCTGCATCTTGATAAAAATAAGACAAATTGGTGTGTGTCTCTGAAGTGTGCTGAATAGACCTAAATCTGCAGGTAGAACATCTAGTATGGTTGTATTCTTTGTTGGAGAAAAAGAAATAAATAGACAAAATGATAGGATAAATTTGTGAGTAGAAACAAAAAATCCCAGAATAACAGATATGATAAATTGAAGTTATAACTTCTAATATAGCTAAAAAATCTTCTTTAAAATATCTTATTTTCTCTTTCAGAAGGGAATGAGAGCTTGCATACATTGAACACTTATGAAATCTGTTTTGAGACTTAAAAGGATGCTGCCATGATATCCTAGCACCATGTGTCCTAGAAAGGAGGTAACTCATAGGTAGATATGTTAAATTCAAACTGCCAAATAGTTTCATATATTAAAATCCAAGACCATCTATTAAAAGACCAAGACCAAGACTACAGACAAATGACCACAGAGTAGCTACTTTTCTCCTCAAATCATTACCTTGATAGAGTAATTTCATGTGAGTTCAGGGTTTTATTTAGTAAGTATTGTCATTCGAGTATACAAAATATACAAGAAAAGAAAAAAGACTTTCTTTGCACTGCTTCCTCATACTGGAGAGACTTTATAACTCTGACAGAATCTTCACTACTTTATACATATTTTCTGGTCAGGTTCTGAGCTCTCCAGCAGAGGTAACCTTTTAAAAATCTCAGTGGAGTAATGCAACATCTGGTGCCTAGCTCTATTAGAAAGGTTCTGTCCTCCTACCATATCATCACTGGCTTTTGCATCTATTAAGACTGAGGCCTGAAATGGCACTTGGCAGCACCCCAGAACATGGAGAGGCTCAGAGAGACCCTGTAAGAGAAGTCAGATGCAAGAGAGAGAAAGGGCTCCTACATTTGCAAACAGAAAATTATTGGCTAGAGAGAGGCACTGAAAAGAGTGACGAAATCGTTCTGAAATTTGACAGGTAAAAATATAGTGAAACACACATCACATGGCACATAGACATACCATATGAAAATTATAGGCTTACTGTATGTTGGACTCATTAAAAAAAAAGGCTTTCCAGTATTATTATTAATAATTCATAATAATAATTGTTTTTAAGAAAAAAAATCTTATTTACCAAGAGCTAATAAGCAGGAACACAAGCAATAGATTCCAGTGAAGAATATCCTGAGAAATGCTTGAAAGATAGTGTTCCAAGAGTCCCAATCTCAAGTACCTTTGAGATTTCTACACCCAGTCTTCACTAAACTGAGCAGTTCCTCTCCCTGGATGTGGAAATGACATGTGAAAGGTCTAAAAAATTTGTAAACATAATTTTTAAAGGAGTAACACAGGAACTGAGAAAGCATTTTAAAAAAAAAAATCTTTCTGCTATAAACTTGAACTGTTTTTGCATTATGATGCCGTCCACATCCCAGAACTGACAGAGCTTTGTAAATGTTAAGTCCTCTCCAAATGTTCCCGTGAAAGATAGAGTCCTGGGAATCTAGGCATGCTAAGCATTAATTGTTTTTATATTTGAATAAAGAGTATTTTCCTCATGTAAGCCTCTTTGATCACTGAGTTAGCCTTTCTTCATTGCTTTTACAGTCACATTAACCTGAGAATACAGTAAACTACAACTACTACAACTACAAGCACATAAAACGGATAATTCAATGAATATCAGGATGGGATTCCACCACAAAAGTGAGACTGAAATCCAGACGCAAAAGTGCTCTTAAAGAAATCAAAAGGTATCATGTATTGTAATTAAATTGTTTATTACATACTATTCAGTCTAAAAGGTAAAAGAGAGATAAAAGAGATTCAGAAAGAGAGGCATTAATAGGATAGAGGCACAGGAAAAAGTTAGAAATAAAAACACATATAGTGAGGTAATTAAAATAAATCTACACCAAGATAATACCAAAAGAGACTAGACAGCCAGGGAAAAAGAAGACTGTAAATATGACATTTAAGAGGAAAATAAATACTCAGCAACTCAGAGCTTGCTCAGATCTCCCTTGTTAAAGAGAGTACTCTGGTTAGGATAGGCCAGTTGCTTCAGCCATTACTATCCAAAATAGTGACATAATTAAGATCTTTGAGTTATGAACCCTCATATATACCTAGGAACCATTCATTCTTTTCCTGATTTATAACTAGAAGGTTTATTTTACTTACATTGAGAAAGCAGATTTCTGCTAAAAAAACAGATATATGGTGCTAAGTGTGTGCTTGCCATTGAGAATAAAGAGAAGTATGCATTGTACATTATTGTATTCCAGCATACAAATCTATTCTACTCTAACAAAACAGACTTAATAACAAATTTCAACTTTTATATCTATATATCTGGACTACTGGCCTATGAAAACGGATCAATAAGATCTTTGAGTCTATGAACCTCACCTTTGCCTCTGAAGCTTGTTATTTCATAAGCTAAATAGTGCAAAGGTGCTCTCCTTTTTTCTCTTTTGACAGTACCTCTTTCACACTTCACTGTCAGATATATTCTTGCCTTAATCCTGGAAAAGAATGGTTATGTAACTAGTCAGAAAGATACATAGTAGGTTAAAGAAATCAACCAGCCAGCAAACTAA
>JAVCKT010019813.1:0-12107 GCA_032273925.1 Rhynchotus rufescens | reverse complement strand
GGCCTGTTGGATATCCATTGGCTTAGGTTTTACAGGATTGATTCCCCAGTCCATATGACACTCCCCCTCCCCCTTCCATGCTTAGTTTAAAGCTCTCCTAATATTGAGAAAGGTGAGAGCTGCAGCTGGGGCAGGACCAGGAGAGGCCAGACCCAGAGCCTGGGCTCAGACCGCCAGTGCCCGATGGAGCAGTAGGAGCCAGGGTTGGGATTATCCCTGGTTTAAGTCTCTCCCGTGCTCACTTCTGGCACCCGCATCTATGAGAGACTGTGCCAGACTTGCTGAACAGAATAAATAAAATCCTCACTCACTGTTGGGATTCTTCCAGCCAGCTTGTAGAGCAAACCACACCAGTACGAATGCTGACTAGTAAGGTTTCCGCTTTGTTTTGTGTGGGTAAACGTCAGAATAGACTGTATACCATGGAAGGTATAATTAAAAAACTTGCATAGCTGAATGACCTCTATTTTTAGGTATCTTGTTGAAAAACAAACAAAAAAATCACATGGCTGGAGGGAAAGGGGGAAAGTGCTGGCGTACCTGGCGGTTTCCAGGCGTACTCGCGTCTGCGATGACTGCAATTCAGTTTACCTAAGCCTTGTAGATTAAAAGGGAATTGGTTAGCTCTGTCTTAAAATGGATGTCTAAATGGAGCCACTTTTCCTGGACTAATAGAAAGGCAGAAAAATAGGAACAAATGCCACAACACAGATGGCTGCAACGGCATTGTTTGCACTGTACTTTCTTTTTTTATTTTTTCTTCTTCCCCCGAGCATATTTCCATTATTAGTCTTCTCGGATAAATGAGATTTGAAGGCAAGGACTATTTTCCTAGTCCTCCATTCACACGTCAAACATCCGAACAATGCATTCCTCTGGCAACAGCTGGTGCCTGCTCTGCTTGTTTTTACTGCAGCTGTAGAGTTCAGGCAGAATGCCCTGGGTCTCACACCAGCACTGAATGGGCCATTTTGTTTGGGAATTGTTTGGGAAACAACGGGCTACGCTGCCCAGAGCCTGTCCGGAAAGCCACCCGGCCGCATGACTCATGCTCCTCATGGATGTGCCCCCTTTGGATCCCCACGAAGCTTTGCTACCCCTGCTTGAAGCAGGTTAAGGAACCCTTCGCTCTGCTGCTTTGTATGGCAGGCACATGAATTCCAGTCTAGCTTTTGGACTCTGAGAGGGACCTATGGAGTCCCTCTGAATTCGCTGGAATTCAGACATTTAAGGTAGCATGGGAAGAGTTTCCTGCCCACGGACTGTAGAGGGAGCCCAGAGGAGCAGCTCATGGCCTGGGGAGCTGGCTTGGACTTGGATGCTCAACTTCAGACTTTCAAAAACGTGCGGGATGAATCTCATCTTTGCAGGCCAGAAAGTCCGCTGTACCTCACTGTGCTTTGTTCATAGTTTTCCTTATGCTTGATCCAGTTTTCCTGACATGTTCCTCAGAGGCTTCTGGTGCTGGCTGATTGCTGTGGATTGAGCAGTGGGTTTGATAGACTTTGATCTGCCTAATCCCAGCTTTCCTCAACTCGCCTACTTTTTCCAGTATAGTTGCTGGAAGAGGTAGGAGACAACCGGAAAGAGGAATAGCAAGTTCCTTGAGGAAAACAATGATGGCAACAAATCTGACCTAACCATGCCACCCGAAAGAAATCTGCTGGAGAAAATTTAGTGGGGGTTATCACAGAGGAAAAGAAACTGTTTGCCTCTTATATACAAGAGGACCAAACATGTCCAATCTAAATTTCACCTAAATCCCAAGTTAAAGAGGTCTTAGGTGCCTAAGTCGCTCAGGTGCTTTATCAGTAGTGTAGAGATGCCATAGGGATTTGTTCTTGCTTTCATTTTCCAGCATTGGTTTATTTAGACTTTAAACTCCATGAGACAAGAACTCTCTGCAGGTGCCTCTAGGTTTCGATTATTCCCATCTAAATTTCATCATTGAAGTGACAGTTATAGATGGGGATAGGAAGTTGGAATAACTTTGCAGGTGTGTCCTCTCTAGCATGGGCACCCACTAATGCAGACACATTGTGACACCCAGATCTTGGCTATAATGTCACCAAGTAGGAAATAAATCCACACCAAAGAAAGGAGGACGGACAGTTGTCCAGAGAAAACTATTATGTGGGGAACAAACCCACCAGTTTTATGGGAATATGAGCACAAAACACATCTTCCAAAAGGCTAATTTAACTGTCGGTAATTTTAGGGGTATGTTGAAATGTTCTTTACATGGCCTGGGCTCCTTGAGGCCTAAAGTTGGTTGCAGAAAGTGGGTTGAGAGAAGCACACACAGCACATGCAAGGAAACAGCTACTCATTGCAAACACCTGCACCGATTTTATTGGAGCAGATGGCAGCTTTATTTGCTAACCAGCCAGAGAAGTCCTCAACCAAAGCTTGAAATGAGAAGTGAGACTGTTACTCTTCCTTACACTTGTGATAAAATACAGAACAATACAACAGAGGTTGACAAATCTACAAGTCTGAAGAGAAATCACAGCAATGGTTAATGTTATCACTGCTTGCCTCTATTCCTATTTTCTACTTCACCTTTAAATGAATTACTGGCCTGAGGCAGGCTGAAGTGAGTGTATTTATTTATTTATTTTAATTTATTTAAAGCCAAATACCAAAAGCTATCTAGAAAGTTATTTGTATGTGCTTTCTTTTTGTTAGACCCTACCGAATTTAGCACATTAGAGAAATAACCTAAGCCCATTCCCCTCAGAGCTAAATGACCCCCCAGCAGCCATGCAGACTCTTCAGACAAGCAGGGATTTGGGCCTAGTGAGAGCCCTTCTCAAGGCTCCCTTCATGTCCTTGTTCCTGAGGCTGTAGATCATGGGGTTCAGCATAGGGGTCACAATGGTGTAAAACACCGCCACCGCTTTGTCCCCATCCCGTGGGGACCTTGACTTCAGGTTCATGTACATGAAGATGGCTGTCCCATAGAATACGGTTACCGCCATCAAGTGGGACCCACAGGTGGAGAAGGCTTTGGATCGCCTGTGGGTAGGCCGGATCTGCAAGACGGTTGAAAGAATTTGGCCATAGGAGACGATGATCAGGAGAAAAGGGATGAAGACGATGAGGATGCTGAAGATGAAAACCACCATCTCCGTGAGGGTGATGTCAGCACAGGCCAAAGCCAGCACTGCCGGCACTTCACAGAAATAATGATTCAAGGTGTCAGGTCCGCAGAAGGGCAACCTCAAGACGAGGCTGTTGATGACCATGGAGCTCAACAGACTGCTGGTCCAGGAAGCCAAAGCCATGCGAGCGCAAAGTTTCCTGTTCATGACAGTGGTGTAGTGCAAGGGTCGGCATATCGCCAGGTACCGGTCATAGGCCATGACCGCAAGCAGGATACACTCTGTCATACCAAAAGCTAGGGAGAAATACATCTGGGCAGCACAGCCAGAGAAAGAGATGGTCTTCTTCTCAGTCAAGAGGTTCACCAGCATCTGCGGCATGTTGGTGGAGACATAGCAGATGTCTAAGAAGGACAGGTTGGAGAGGAAAAAGTACATGGGTGACCGCAGCTGGGGACTGACTCTGACCACTGCAATGATCATGGTGTTCCCAAGCACTGTGAACAGATAAAAGCACAGGAACACGATGAACAGAACAGCCTGCGTCCTTGGCTGCCTGGAAAGGCCTTGAAAGATGAACTCTGTCACTACGCTTTGGTTTTCCTTGGCCATTATATTCCAGTGCTTTAGCTGTCAAGATAAGAAATAATAACAAAGTCAGCTCAATCTGCTGCAAGAAAAGTGTAACAATAGCACATATACTCCTTAAAAAAGGGGAGAAAAGCTGCCGTGGAAAAGCATGTAGAGAAGAGAAAATAAAATGTTGACATTTTCTCAGAGTAGATTTATCTGAATACCACTTCAGAGTGGTCGTGGTTTAATTTCATTTAACTGAAGTATACCTAATTTATGAATTTTAATTCCCAGCACATTGAGTCTTTTTTCTTAAAAAGAAAAACAGAAAAAAAAATAGAGAAAAGATTGTGTTAAAAGCTTGCTTTCTTCTTAATGTTCTTTCTTAATATGAGAAGAAACATGAAGGAGATTTCTGTAACGAAGTTGCCCTGCAAACACTTTCCTTATGGCAAAATTCTACATTTTCAGACAAATATGCCTATCTCCTTTTCCTTTTTCTGCAGGAAAGCCAAAATGCTCAGCATACAAGCCATACTTATCACAGCAGTATTTCCAAGTTATATATTTAGAATTTTATGGCATCCTCATTGCTATATCTTCTAATGTTCATTTTCCTTCTTTACACTACATTGTCTAAGATGTACTTAGGCATTCATTATGATTCAGAAGTTTGGGAGCAATATGCTCATGGCTGCTAGATCCTGGATCTTTGGGTAATAAAAGGAAAGTATTGGAATAATAATGCTGTGGAAGGTGTTAATAAATGCCATTTGGCACTGCAGGAGACTTTCTGTTATCAGAACTGCTTCTGGAGCCCAGTGGCATGTCCTGTGTTGTCTAAAGTGATAACAGGTGCCCGATGCAGCTGCTTTTGAGCCCAATATAGTCAGTGAAGATGCAGTCAGTAGAGGTAAAAGAACAATTCTGCCAATACTTTTTGAAGAAATAAATTGCTCTATAGACTCTGTTGACCAAGTCAAGTAGATCTTCACTGACACATGTGCAAACGTGGGAAGTAGCTTACCTCATATATAGACACCTAAAATTAGGTGAGGGGAGTCTGATCCCTGATGTTTAATGAGATCAATCCTATTCTTGTTAGAGACATGAACTCTCTAGATCAAGTGGGCTCTTTATCAATTTTGATGCCAGCTTTGAGAATTTGAGTAGTGTGAAATCCTGTATCTTAACATAGATGCAGAACTTGCAACACGATCTCTCTCTCCCTCTTTCATCCTTTAAAGCACATAAACACAAGAGGTTTTTAAAGTCTGCGCCAACAGAAACAGCTACGTTCAACCTCTGGCTGTTCAGGCATTCCCAATTACACTACAGCACTGTGTAGGCGCAGAACAATTAATTTTTGCCCTCAACAAACAAGTTATAGTCATGTTTCAGATGCATATCATACCACATTAAAAAAAATAAAAAAGGAAAGAAGAAAAAGAGAAAGAAAAGAAACCCTCAGGATTTGAAAACTGTGAAAGCCTCTGGGAGCAGAGGAGGAAATCTACTCTAGCAATAGTATAAATTAATCCAGAGGCATTTTCCTAATGGAAAATGTTTATTTCCTAAATATTTTAGGATAAAATATTTTAGGATAATAATGGAGGTTTATTTCCTAAATGTTTTGGTGTATCCAAAACTAAGTGACTCACAAGAAGAAGATCGAGGCACATCAGATTTGCCACTCCCAAGTCACTTACTGATTTTTGAATATCCCTTCCTTATACCATATTACTGACATGAATATACAGCAGCTCTGAACTCTGAGCCTTTTGATTTTGAAGCACTTTAAAGGGTGGGAGCCACTTATTTTACAGGTGAGGAAAACAAAAGGCAGTTCTGCCTACAAAAGAAGGTCCTGGTTAAAAGATGTGTTCTGAAGTATCTATCACCTCATCCTGGCTTATCACCCTCAGTGACAAACATGCATTGAACCTATGTGATTTCTCATGTAGACCAAAATACTTTGAAAATGATCCTGACATAACTCAGTCATGAAGAACTGCAGAATTAAAGGTTTTTTTCCATACCTGAAAAGGCTCAGCTGGTGCAAAGGTTGAAAGTGTCCATAACAGGAGTACTGGTAGCAAAATAAAAAAAAAAAAAAAAAATCTGAAGAAGAAATGAAGAAGATAGTTGCTGATGAGAAATAAATGTGGAGTGGCCTGTTCTTTCCCAAAGATTTAACTCACCAAAGTGATAACAAACGGATAGAAGAACAGAAATGATATAATTTCAAAACATTCCTCCTGAGGCACAGACACAATAAGTTTAATCCTGAAGCTGAGCGGTCCCATCCATAACATTGCAATTCTTGTAAGCACGAGCCCAGGTATTGTTGCACTTACATCACAAACAACTAACGGTAGTTTTGGTCAAACTTTTTAAAATGACTTATTCTCTGTTCAAGACTTCCTGTAAACAGCAAAAATTTTTGAGAGACCAAATATTTTAATAGATTTGTTGATTTTTATTTGGAGGAAATTGTCTAAAATGAAATTTTATCCAGTTATTCCAACTTCGAGTCCCATGACTTTGATAAGGCTGAAACTCAAGTTTTGGTCTGAAGGTCTCAGCAAGCAGAGAATATGATATATCTCATGAGGTGAACTTGGCATCGGAGGTCTAAAAGCTAGCTAGGTAGATAGAGCTAATGTACTAATCCAGTATAATAAGGGGAAATAGTGACTTGCAGACCACAAGGAACCAGGACTTCTTTCATATTCAACCCAGAGCAATCCGTGGTTCCTGAGGGTGATTAATCTCATCCATCTGTAGATGATTCACCACAAAGGTTGGTGGTGTGGGAAGGCAGTGGTGGGACGGGGGACCAGGAGGTTCCCCCTTGCACCAGGTATTCATCCAGTTCCCGTCTGTCTGGAGCAAAGACGGGCATTTCAAGAAGCTAGAAGAGTTCTGGAGAAAGCTATCTTCAACTGAGTAAATGTTCAGGTATTTTTTCTTTTTGAATGTCCTATGTTTCAACCCGAAAACTTTGGGCTTGGAGACTAGTAGTCAGCTAGGAAAAAAAAAAAAAAAAAAAAGAGCTTGTGGATTCTTCGTCTTCATTGATAGGGTGGGAAAAGGGCACCAGGGACGGCTCCTGCCCTTCCTTATATACTTTCTCTGAATTTCTATTTCTGGCTGCTGTCAGAAATCAGTCCCCCTGGGCTGGCTGCCTGGTGTCCCACTGCGGAGCTATTCCCACCATCCCAGAAGCAGAGCTGTCCAGGGAGACATAAACTGTTCTGTCGCCAGCCAGCTGGAGCAGGCAGCAAAACGTTGGCCAGCTTTGTCCATTGAGTCCCCCTTCTTTTTTTTTTCCATACTGCTGGAACACTTCAGGAATATTTCCAGTCCTGATTTCTCTGCAATTGCTCCCTCACATCTCCACAACTACAGTCTTCTCTGACATGCTCTTTTGCACCGGGATGTTGGGAGGAGAAATGGGATTTCTGGAACCAGTTTCTCATAAAAAGTCGCCCTTGTATTTGAAGGTAGGTTGAAAATAAAGCGTTAAAAAGTGCCCTATGTCAAGGAAATCCCCATGCTGATCATCACTGGAAGGCAAGCACTTCACAGTTGCCATTGAAAAGCAGACTTAATCTGTTTTCATATCTGACTAATCTCATGTAACCACTGAGGGATGAAAAAGAAGATTTCATTTTTCTAATCCCATATATCAGGGATTCCTGAAATTCTGGATGAGCTTTAAAATTTTTTTGCACACATCTTTGCGGTTGAACTTCAGTTGACACCACCTCAAAGGCACCAACTGCTAGAGCTTAATATAATTACAGGGACCAGCTGTAGATTGCTTGGTGTCTCCTGAGCTGCTCTGAAACTCGCTGCTGTAACTCATGTCTTGTATCAACAGCTTGCATTCTTAGAAAGTGTTAATCAAAGTGTCCAACTGGAGCACAGGACTACAGTTAAGCTTTGAATATTCATCTTACGACTCACTTCTCAGTACGTTTGCTGTGGAGAAGGGGTTTCTTATGAGAAAAGACTTTTTTTCCCCCCCTCAAGAAATGACAAATATATCAGAAATGTATTTTTCTTTATTGTTTGCAATGCAACCAGGGCGGCACTTCCTGCTTGGCTTTGGTATGCTGACAGATTTGAAAATACACAGTGGGGAAAGGGTTGTGAGTGATTTATGTTGCTCCTCAAAAATCCTCTCTGGTTGTGAAGTTCATGTTGTGGCATAGTTCTGACTTTAGATTTATTCCAAGACTTTGGCGATCCAGAAGAGGTAGGTTCAGTTCAAGTTTAATGCTGTTTTCTCCTTCATTTCCTCTACATGTTTCACATTCTTTTTACAGAAGGTGCATGTTATGTCATGAGCAGATGCCTTATTTACAGGCAGGACTATACATTTGGAGCAGTGTTCATTACTTTGTGGTCCTTTGCATCCATACATTATAAAATAAATTTCCTCTCCTTGAGGAGCTGTGGATCCTTAAAGACGTACTGTCATCTCAGGTGAACATTTCTAGTGATTCAGAGCAAGGTTCATGTATAATTCTTTCAACCTGGAAAGCAAAAAGAGGAGTTAAATTCCCCAGACAGCCCTTGTCAGTGGAGCCTTAATGGACTGCTTGAGGTCTCTAGAAGAAGTCTCCAGAAGAGATCAGATTCAGTCTCTTGATGGTACCAGTCAGTCAAAACTCAGTTTTCCTGCTATTATTTCCTGACTTAGCTGGAAACTATCCGAGTTTTAAGGGCATTAATAGACCTTAATTAATAGCCCTGAACACCCACCCCACCACGTGCACAGGCCCATTTAGGCTCAGCTCAAGGTCTTCAAGTGTTTCAGGTGTGCCTATCTCCAGTCACAGAATCACAGAATCACAGAATCACAGAATCCTTAAGGTTGGAAGGGACCTCCAGAGATCATCTAGTCCAACCCCCTGCACATGCAGGGTGACCTAGAGCATGGGGCACAGGCTGCATCCAAACAGGTTTGGAAGATCTCCAGAGAAGGAGACTCCACAACCTGTCTGAGCCTCTCCCTTTGTCACCTGGATGGACTTTGGACTTGCACTGCAGCTAGCTTGACTCCTAGATGGATCCCTCAGGAGGGCTGTAGCTTAGTCCCCGCTTTTGGCCTCATTTCATCCTGAATGGACCTGGTTTATTGCCTGGCGCTATCAGTAGATCCTGTGACCAGCCTCTGGCTCAGACTGCTCTTCCTGGCCCCTGTGGGTCTGTGCACCACTGCAAAGGATACGGCTTGATCTGGGGTCCCCTTGGCTCCCTGTCCCTAGATGACTAGAAGCCTTCATCCTACTAAGCATGTGCATGTTCTGCTGTTCTGCACGACCCTTTGGATAGGAGGCTTTCACTGAGGTCACTGCCCCAGCCAGTGAAACAGCTGCATTTCTTATACCCAACGTGCAGTCATCACTGGATCTCCTTCCCAGACCTCTAAGCTCTAAGGCCTGGTTATTAGCAGAGATAGTCACAAAGTTACTTACATTTTGAAGTGAGAATGAGCGGTCATGGAAAAGGGACAGATTAATTGGACTCTAAAGCCCTGCTTTATTTTGTGGGCTCAGACTTTTTCTAAGATCGAGGTAGAGCTGCAGGTGGGTCTGAAATACCTTGATATTTCTTACAGGGATAGGATCCACGTCCCTGGTTTAGAGCATCTAAAGGGAAGACCTTTTTGGTCATAGTTACTTGTCTGTGCTCACTTTAGTCTCAAGAGGGTGAGATATGCCTCTCCTAAGGTGATTCCTCCTAAATGTGGTGCATGAGAAGAGCTTCTCTGTGAGAGCATTTTGAGACAAAACCCCTCCTTTTTCTCTGACGCTCCGTAAGGGCTTTGGGTGATGTGGTCTTCACTGCCATCAGTTCTGCTAAGAAATAAATATTTGAGAGAGCTCTCAGAACATTTTCCATTTAAACCCACAGCTGGCACTTGCAAACTTTTTTTTTTCCTATTTTTAAAACTAGATGGATTTCTTGTGTAAAGGATCCTAGTAAAACAAAACAAAACAGACAAACCAGCAAGTCAGGTTATCTCCACACAGTGCTGCAGTTGGGTTGAACCCATGAGTTCCCATTCTATGGAAGGTTTCCAAGCAGCTTTGGAATAACCAGGAAGGGTCTCTGTCCTTAAGGGTTCTTTGCTTGTCCACTCACTGCCACTGACTCCTCCTTACTTACCCAGTCTGCATGGTGACCTCCAGCCAAAGATGTCCAGTATCAGAACCAATTGCACCAAGCTGTGCCTGGTTGCTCAGCCCTCTCTGAGGAATGCACACGTGCAGCTTGCATTTATTCCAACTTAAAAAAAGAGCATTGAGCTTTAGAAAACTTGGCTTCTGCCAACTCAACAGTTGTGGGCATCCACTGCCAATTAGAAATGCTTCTGGTACCACACCTGTTAGCACAGTTTTATTCTTAGCAAACACTCACAAGGGTCTGGATCTTCACCCCATCGTGCCCTCCTGAAGAGCTGTTGTTGGGTCAGAAGGAGCTAAATAATCCGAGGGATATTTCTCCATTTGAGAAACACAGCTCCTTATGGGATGACACCAGGAATATCTTTGAAGTATGGCGTGTGGGAAAGGAGGGCAGGCGAGGCTCTAAGCATGAGCAGTGGACTAAGATTGCAGGGTAAAATCACACAGTATAGCTACAGCAGGACAGGTCAGGAAGGAGAAGTTTGCTTGCTAGATTTCAGCAGCAATGGCTCTCACAGGAATGTAGGTCCTCATGATGGCTCTTCTCGCCCATTGCCTTTCAGCTTGAATGGTCGGTAGTGAAATGGAGACCAAATTTGAAGAGTGTCCAAGTCTACTCTGTTTAATTTATGGCACCCCTTTGCCAGTTTGGTATCTCTGAAAGGATTGAAACCTCCTTCGAGGAGCGTGTTGGGAACACCCTTCACATCTGTGCTCCTCAGGCCGCAGCTGAGGGGGTTCAGCATGGGGACCACCAGCGTGTAGGCCACAGACACCACTTTGTCACGGTCCAGGGAGCAGCTAAAGCTGGGGCAGAGGTACAAGAAGATCGGGGTCCCATAAGGAAAGGAGAAGGATCTCAAGCGCGAGGTGCAGGTGGAGAAAGCTTTGTACTCGCTCTCTGGGGAGTGGATCCTCAGGTTGGTTGAGAAGATGTTACCATAAGGGGCAGGGATGAATGATAAAGCGCTGGGTACAGTGAAGGTGACAATGACAAAAAGCACATGATCATTGACAGTGGTGCTGGGGCTAGGTCCGGCCCAGTGAGGTGGCAGGGGGTGAAGAGAGTGGAGCCGCATTGACCCAGTCATGCTGAGATTCCCCACCAAAGTGGCGATGCGGGTCAGAAGGAACAGCATGAAGGGAACGATCTGCAGCTCCCGACTGTCCCTGATGCCCAAGAGAACGAACCAGTCAACGCTGGTCCTCGTCGCCCTCCCCTTAGCAAACACGTGCCCTTGAGAGGGACAAAAAGCAAAGTGCACAAACCCATCACAGCTCCAGACACACTGTAGAAAACCTGAGTGCTGCTTTATTTTAATAGAAACCCAGTTGTCTTCTAGTACTCTAGAACTGGGTGCTTAACTCGTTTCTCTCAAAACTTTTGCCATTCTTACACCTTCAACACTCTTGGAACGATGGCTGCGAAGGATGACTTCAGCTCCATTACTGAGATGGTTCCAGGAAAATGCATGAGCCCATTATATTTTTGATATTTTCTGCTCTGTTCTCTCATAATTTTTCTTCTCAAAAGTTCATCCTGGGTCCGTGGTGCCCTGAAGGGAGGAAAGGATGATGCTGGTTATTTATTCTGCCATTGCTGAACACTGGAGTAGTTAATAGCTCTCCACTTCCATGGATGACATTTAGACTGGCCAGTGTGCCCTGAGCAGAGTTCCTTATAAGCAAATACCCCTAAATAAATAAAATGCATACAGAAAAATCAATGTATGTTGAAAAGCAGACAATGAATAGAATCCGTATGCCAATTCCAATACATAACAACTCAAAGGAGAGCCACCTTTTGAGGGAGTCCTTTAAAGCTTCATTTAGAGTCAGGGGGAAGGAGGAGCTACTGCAAGGTCCATTCACCCAAGCTGCTCAGGATATCTTACCTGGGGCAAAATGCGTCACCTCTTAGAGGTGCCTCCAACTCACCCGCATTTATAGAGAGTGAGAGATGATTAGATCAGCTGTAGAAACTTGACTCTGCAGACAGTTTCGTCTGACAAATCAGCCCTTCAGAGTCAACTGACATGTTAAATAAAAGCTTATAAAAATGTCAACGGATGCCACAGAAAAGAAAGAAAAACGTTATTACCCCATCATTACCTTTTCACGCGTCTTAAATGTTGACTTCAAAGCAAATGCCTCTCATTTTCAGATTACTGGTGTTTCATTGAGTTCCGTGGAAAAATGGGAACTCCTAATTGAAAGGATATTAACT
>JAVCKT010019812.1:21132-37857 GCA_032273925.1 Rhynchotus rufescens | reverse complement strand
GTGACAGAGCCCTGGCACAGGCTGCCCAGGGAGGCTGTGGAGTCTCCTTCTCTGGAGATCTTCCAAACCCACCTGGACACCACCCTGTGCCCTGTGCTCTGAGTGTCCCTGCTGCAGCAAGAAGGTTGGACTAGAGGATCTCTAGAGGTCCCTCCCAACCTTGAACATTCTGTAATTTTGTGAAAGTTCCCCCCCAAAAATCAGGAGGAAGCAGCTAGAGCTGGCACCCCACGGAACAGCCTTGCTAGGACGCGGTGCCTGCACCGCCTGAGCCCCCCGGGGCTGCCTGCCCGGCCTGCGACGGGCGAGCGCAGAGGCTGCCGCTGCACCCGGATGCACGGCCGCCCCCCATGGGCCCGCAGCTCGCGCACCGGCGAGGGGCCAGGGCCCTCGGCGAGCTGTGGGGCAGCGCCGGGGCCTGGGAGGCCGCGTGAGGGCTCGCGGGCGCCTCGCCTCGCCCCGCCGGGCCCTGCACCGCGCGTTTGCAGCGCCTACGTGCGCGCGGCGAGCGCGTTCCTCCTGCGGAGCGGGCGAGGGCCCGGCACCGCCGCACGCCCGCGCGCGCCGCGGCTTCGCCGCAGGTCTCTTTATCAAGCTGAGAAAAGAAGATCTGTGCGGCTGTGCTGTTTTGTTTTGACTAAGGCCAGGCTGCACTATCTAGGAGGGAAAAAGAAAAAAAAAAAAAGAGAGGCCACCTGGAGTTGCAAAATCTCAAGAGCCTGCAAAATGCCCAGGGTGGCCTACTCGCATGTGTACTGGAGTGGCAAAATTCCTAGAACAGTACATAAATGACTCATTTTTTTCACCCAGCAGTCCCTCCTCCAACCATTAAAAAAAAAAAAAAAAAAAAAGGAGTACTTTTAAGTACTTTTTACTTATTTCCCAACACGTGTGATTTTACTAGGAGTGCACTCACCCCGTGGTTATGAGAGGGAATCCAGTCCAGTGGGACCAAGGCATTCTTGAAAAAGCCTTCAATGAAATCAAGAGTTACAACTGGACTTACTTTGGCTTAACAAGTCCTCGGGATATTGGTGGCTGCTAGAGTCATGTTTTTGTAGGCAGTCTGGATCTACTAGTTTTCCGAGTATAATAATTGCAGTCAGGGCTGTGATGTTTTGTAACCAAACTAGTTTATACTGGCAAAAGCCCTACTTTGGATGATAGAGAAGTGACTTACGCTGTTAAATTTCTTTCAGTAACTATAAGGGAAGTGCTATTCTAATATAAAATCGCTTTATTCTGTCTGCACAAAAGGTGGGGATGATTCCTTGTGCATCATTATAAATATCATTTAATATCACAGACAAGCCAAAATATGTAAATGTTTGTTATATTTTGTTAAGCACTAACATTAGAACATGGTTTTGGAAAGGAAAAGCAACTATCTTATAAAAAATAAAACAGATTGATGCCCCAGGAAATTAATCTGCAATGCAAACTCCATCTGATACAAGGAAAGAGAAGTTACAAAGAAATCTAATTTCTTAAGCAGACTAAAGACTTAGTGATCTTTACAACTCAATCTCCATGCACAACCAGCTACATGAATCCAGAACCTGTATATTTCAATTTTATTTTTGAAATCTGAGTTAATTTGATTGCGGCATGCTAAGAAATTCAGTGATATTCTCTAGGTGATACTGCTGAGCAGCATGTCTCTTTAGAAATATACGGCTACTGTGGTATCACTATGGCACTTGTCACGTGTGTGGTATCACTATTGCCTGGCCAACTTGAGAGACAGAGGGTACCAGCAGCCTTGGCATTATCAATCTGGCATCAGATGGATCTAAGGAGGATTTAGAAAGAGGTTGACCACTGCCATTGTCTCCTGAAAGCAAAGGGCAGCATGACAGAGAGCACAAAGTTGCAGGCTTAAAATTAAAGGAGTGCACGGTAGTGGTTGAGATCTTTGCCTCACGGAGATCATTGCTAATGGAGATATAGGCTCAGCTTGGAGGGCTCAGAAAGCACAGACAGACAACAGTGTGTGACAGTGCAATACCCGGGCGTGCTCAGCCTGTGCTTTCTGGGAGCAGCTCTGCAGTGTTGCCCTATGTACAGCAGGTGTGTTAGAACAGCTCCGTGCTGCTCCTTAAAATCAGTCCCCAGATAACGTGTACCATGCCAGAGCAGACAGCGTTGCTGCTGAAGGAGACAGGGGCTGTGTAGGATCCTCCCAGGGAAGCTGCTCGTGAAGAAGGCGCTCTGAGCTACCTGAGCAAGCAATTTGCTTCTGAGCGGCCAATTCATGTGCTATATGTGAGTGAAAATGAGGTCATTTGGCCTCAAGCCTTCCGCTGGTGACCTGTTTCCCAAGGCGAGGCGGCCGGGAGCTCACAGCAATTAGGCTGCAGGCTGGGGGAATTTGCTGCAGTGGTGGCAGCCGGTTCTGGCACCCCGCAGCCGCCTTCCCCCAGGGCTCCCCGCGCTCCCACCCATCCTGGGAGTGGTGCACATCCTTGATGTGACAGCGATGGGGCCCCTGGGACACCAGGAAAGGCGGTGCTGGAAACCGGCAGCCACCGGCAGCAATTGAATGGCCCACAGAGGAGCAGGGCGCCTCCGGCCGCGCGCCTTCCTGCAGCAACCTGCAGTGCGGCAAAAGCGCTTGGCGTGCTCTGCACGTGCACACAGTGCCCACACAGAGCGCCACACGCAGCCCAGGACGTGCGGGCTCGTGGAGCCAGGCAGGTTGAGCGCCTCTCCTAGGGAGATAAGGATGTCAGTGGAATGATACACTCCGAAGGGTGTCCAAGTGGCAAGCAAAGAAAGCAGCCTTAGCAGCAGCCCTGTGGATAAATTCCAGCAAGGCAGAAGTGTCTGTGCCTCACAACCAGAGAAAGAGGTGTTGCAGCAAGCCAAACAAGAAGAGTCTAGCACAGCAGTGGATGTAAAGGGGAATAAGAAAGGCCATATCTTGGAAATATTATCCAAAAATAATCTACAAGGCTAAAAATAGCATTGATGACAAGATTTAAAAGGAGGTCAGAGTTGAAGCTGGTGACTGTGAAGATTCAGAAAGTCTTATGAGATGCAGAAAATCAAAATGAACTTCACAGCTCCTAAAAGACCTAAAAGCAGAGTATAGGAAATAATGCTACCTAGTCACAGCCTCTAGTCACCTGAGCCTGAACAAGCAGTTTTCTTTACTTGTTTTTCATTTTCCCTGGCATGTGCGCACTGAAGGGGCTGTATGCCAGACCTCCTGTGCTTCTTATGTATGGACCATGATGTTTCCTGCTTGCAAAGTCTTCTTCCCGCTCTGTCTGGAGGGGTTAATGCCCCCCGTTTTTGCTTGTCTCTGTTCTCTCGCTTGCTGGAACTGCTGCCAGGCGGGACAGCCCGTGTGTGTGTGCGTCCCTCAGGCTTTGGGAGTTAAAGCGAGCCAAGTTAGCTTGGGCAGTGGAAGCACAAGGTCTGCCTCAATCTAGTTCATTGTTGGTAAATGGGTCAA
The DNA here is from genome assembly GCA_032273925.1 of Rhynchotus rufescens. Lineage (NCBI taxonomy): Eukaryota > Metazoa > Chordata > Aves > Tinamiformes > Tinamidae > Rhynchotus > Rhynchotus rufescens. The sequence continues at coordinate 34,397 of JAVCKT010019812.1, read as the reverse complement.
GGAGAGTTGGTGGCAGTGCGGGGAGGGATGTGGCTGCTTGGCAGGATGATAATCTGCTCAGATGACAAAACTGGAGCTGAAAGGCTGGCCTGGGCACCTCTTTGATGGCTTGCCCCATGCATAGAGTGGCTACAGCAACCGAGGAGCTTTTGAGTGCTCCTCGTGTTTGGTGTATGCTGCGCTGGGAGGGACAGTGTGGTCAGGCAGATTCCTGACTTGCACAACTCACGCTCATCCCTGTACACTCTTGGGCTGCCTCTTTCCTACCCGTGTCTCTTTCCTACCCCTTATCTAAGGCTAAGAGGTGCAGTCGGGGGGCCAGAGAGGCCGCTCTGCTGTGTTGATGCTTCAAGGACAGGTCCTCCCTCCCTGGAGCAAGGTGTGAAAGTGCTTGGGTGTGGATGGTCCTGGCCACACACAGCGTGTACCCCTCCACCTCTGCAGGTGCAAAGAGACTGAACCCCTCTGCTTCTGCAAGGACAAGGAGACTGGGGCCGCAGAGCTGCCTTCTTGCACCAAAAAAAATAGGCCACTAGTCTCTTGCTCCTATGAAGGAGGAGTTTTGGTGCTGTTTATGCTCTGGGATTTCGACTGCTGGACCCTGGCAATGTAAGGAAGTGAGAAATGCTCTCCTCATACACGTTTAATAAATGCCTTGGCATATAGACGTGTTTGGGTTTGAGCTTATAAGAACATACACCCACATTTGCACGTTCTCACCTCTTCCTTCCTTCCCAGGCGCGCTCGTGCCGATACACCGCACCGTCAAAACAAACAGCTTCCTTGCGAGTGCCCCTGCTCAGGGCTTTGTGTGACTCAGAACCACACAAGCACTTTCTCCAGGTACCTGCGTGAGCAACAGTGTGCCAGGCTCTGGCCAGGGGTCTGAGCAGATCTGCTGTTCACTTCTGTGGCCAAGCAAGAACCTTACGCTCTCCAAATAAGATGATTATCAAGGAGATGTTTGTGTCCATTCTTGTTTTTGGGGACTCTCTGTTCCCACTGCTGCCATGACTCATGAAACTCATTAAAACAGAGTATGCCTGGCAGGAGATTTAATTATATAGCAGCAGCAGCAGGACAGTGAGGGAATTTATGCTCAACAGGCTGACAGCAAGGTGGCTTTATCTGCAAAGCTGTTAGTCTGTCAGTGCAGCCCGTTCCCTCTGCAAGGCTGGGCAAGCTGTGCCGGGCATGGAACCAGCCAGGAAGCAGGCAGGAATCGGTGCCAGGAGCAGGCTGGAGGCACCAGCCCTTTGCAGAGGCGCCCTGCAAGCGTGCCGGGTGCCGCCGCCGCTGCGTCGGCGCGAGGAAGCACCTGGGAAAGCGAGCGCCGCGCGCGGCACCGCGACCTACATGGGAGACGCGGTGCGGGGAGGCAGAGCGTGACACAGCGCGACGCTGGCTCGCCTCTAGCAGGTTGTTCGCTTCCAGCTGTCCTGCGTCTAGCAGGTTGTTTGCTTTCAGCTGGGCTGCCGAGCCCCGTGCTCACTAAACCAGTGGGAAACAAGTTCTGGCTTCTCCCTTCTGTCTCAGGCACACCGACACGGTGCACAGCCGGCCCCGCTTGTGAACAACATATTTCAGTACTTAGCAAAATATTGAGCAAAATGTTCCCCGAGCCACCGTGTGCATCTCGGCTACGTGCGCGCCACTTGAAAAGCACAGCCCTCAGGTTTCTGGGAAGCTGCTCCCAGGGATTACGCTACAGTAGAGGGACTTGCTCCTCATGTGTGTAAACAAGGTTGTTTACGCAATGAGAACTCTTTCCCCTCCTACACTGCAGTAGGCAGGGAAGCCACACATGTAAGGAGACTGAGGAAAAGAGGGCTGGAAAATCGTGTCCTAGAGCCCCTCCTCATACAAGCCCTCCCAGATGCATGCAAGTGGGGGCTCTCCTGAACCCTTCAGTACACATCATCCCATACAGTCCCATAATCCAGATTCATGCTAAAATGCAGCCCTTTGGAAGGACTAATTGTTTCCTGAAAGGTCTTTTTTTCTTTCTCCAAGTGAAGCAGGCAAAGGTAATTTTGTTTACTGGAAACAACACGCCAAAGGAAATGTTTGGGAGTTAATGCCAACTACTGCATGAAATACCTTTTTTTTTTCATGTTTTATTATGATGTACTTTTACTTAAGAATCATACATATGACCAAGTAATTTGCCATCCTTTTTTTCCCAAAATGTACCTTTTACTTAGAACATTATATCATACACCCTAGCACATGTAAGATCAGATTGTTCTGATTTTAAGACTAACATGAGGCCTGCACCATGCTGCAAGAAATGAGCAAAGTTCTGACACTGAAATGTATTCTTCCTTACTTTTAAAAAAGTTGTATCTGTCTGACATTTTGAGGAAGGCAGAGAGATGACTATCCTGTGGCTAACGCCCACATTATTTTTATACCAAAAAAACAGAGATTTCTTTTAATTCTGAAACTCTACTGTCAAGAAGGAAAATTTTGAAGGATGCCTATCAAAGATTTTTGAGACTAAATCATCTCAAAACTTATCTATTTGACAATTTGTTCAAACGTTTAAACTGAATTTTGGAAGACAACACTTTTTAATCTGCTGTCACCCTCAGGGAATACATCCTAATGAAAATGGGTAGGAGTAGGACATACTTTTCTAGCTTCTGTAGCACTCAGCTGTTTCTCTCCTATATTCACCTATTTCTTAGAAACAAATGTTCCAGTATTTTGCTCTAGGAACCTATTCTGGAGTTATATTTGTAACTGGCATATTATCTCACCTATGACAGTGCATCTGAGCAATTAAATAAATCTTCTCTGAAGAGAAGTAACTCATATGGCATTTATTGTTATTTTCATTGATACCAGTGAAATAATTTCTGCATCCATGCTGGGATCTCTAAAGGGATGTTTCTTGACTGATGGAGGGAGTATTAGGACTGTAATCAGGACTGTGACCCATCCAGGAGAGTAGTGATGGGTACCTCCAAGCTGGGTATATTGGGTGGCTATTAATTACACTGCTCATACTGTGCCCTGTGCAGCCAGAATCTGCCTGTGGTCTAGAACTGTTTGATACTGAGAAGGTTCACAAGTGGGGAAGGCACTGGTGCAGCTATTTTAAGTCGCTGTTCTGGGAATGTATTTCAAACTCGCCTTTTTGTATTTTAATCACAGCCACTTGTTCTGTTTTAAATGTGCAGCCTAGCCCTGAATTAATATTTTGTGAGAAATGAAACAGCTTTCAGGAAGAGTGTCTCACAGCGCATTATCTTTCTCGGCTATCTTCCTCACTCACTTGCAACTGAAGCTCACTGTGGCTGGATTTTTTGGTCTACAGCAGCCGTTTCAGTGCAGGATCCAGGGGAATTCCTCCCTTCACTCACATGCACATTCTTTGGGAAAAGCCTTCCATAGCAGCTCACCTTTGAACCTCTCAGCAGACCTCACCTTGGATTCAGAGAGCCAGTTTTCCCTGCCGGCTCCAGCACCCGGCTCTGCAGGTCGCCCTCGGTGGCCTCCCTGCCGAGGAGCTGGCGCTGGCCTTGCAAAACCTCCCAGGAGATGGAGACCTCCTCTATTTATAGACCGCCAGGGCTGGGTGACAGTTTCCAGGGAGCTCTCTGGAAGGGCTCCCATCCTGCTGCACCGAGCGCTTCCGAAGGCAAACGGCTTTGCTCCCACCCTTCGGAGCTTTCCCTTGCGCCTAGCGCTCACGAAACCTTGGCAGTAAGAAAATAATAGTAAAAATTTAAAAATGCTGTGGATATGATATGATATGATATGATATATGATATATGATATGATATGATGAGGTCAGCATTTGGTGTTTACCTTGCCATTAATGAACCTTAGAAAAAAAATGCTCTTCCTTATGTGCCTCTGCCTTACCTGGATTACAAACCCTAAATTAGAGGTTTGGGGATGATCCTCGGGTATGAACCTGCACTCTGTGTGCAACTCTGTGCTGTCTTAGGTTAACACAGAGGGAGAACTGTTTCTAGCTTTATGCTGTGGCTTTTTCCTAAAAGACTCAGCCCCGTGAGGCCGGTATTTTTACATCAAAAATAAGGACCAATTAACAGAGGCATTGCCAAGCACTGCTCTACAAAATATATGATATAACATCTTTTACTCATGTGACAAACGAAATATGGAATATTTTTTGAAAAAAAAAGGGAGAAATAGTCACCCTAGCTAAAAAAAGGTGATGACAGGCTGGGTGTGCAGATTAGATCCGACAGACACACGAGCCTTTGTGTGGATACGAGCTAACCATGCTTGGCTTCTCACATTGATAAGTTGTAGTTTATTTAATAAATAAACAAATAAATAAAAATAATAATTAAAAAAAGCCCTTTCCTACTTTTGCTCAAACCACATGGCTTTTACTGGAGGCTGTGTTTGCCCAAGGGAGGAGCTTTGCCTCCCACCCATTTTCCAACAATGCTCCCAGCTTACCGTTTGCTAAATAGGTGAGAAGAGTCTCTTTCTATTCTCTGCCTATTCCCTCCAGCTCAACTCTTATATGGCACAGTGAAGAAACGATATTCTGAGGAACCCTTCTAGGAATCTGTTTCAATGAAAAATCTTCAACATTGTCCCAACAGTGTGAATTTATTTAAAAATAAAAGAAAAAAAAAAGAAAAAGAGAAAAATAAAAGGATTGTGCCAGGGAGAAATAGTACGCCTATTGGAAGAGTAAGGAAAAGAAGTGTAATCTGCCTCCTGAAAAGATACACGTTATCATCTTCCATTGCACTGTGGGTGGATGAAAAATGTGTAAATTGCTTGGTGACTTTTTACTTTTTTTCTTTTTTTTTGATTCTGTGTGAAAATGAAAGGCCATTTCTTCTGCTACCAATAAATGCCATCTTATCTCTAGGTCACTAATTAGCCAGCTGGGTGAGCAAGGAACAGGTTCAGGGATAATAATTCTAACAGTGACAAGCTGATGCAGCGCGATAGGAAGGCTCAGACACAACCCAGCCCTAATTACAGTTCTGTAACCTGTATTATTGCTCCAAGAACAAAACAACGATGTTAATAATTCATATTCAGCTATGAGTTTGCAAGAGCTCCTGCTAAATCTAGTTTTTGAAGGATCTAACTTTCAGGTACTATTCTGTAAGAACTCTCCAGCGTTCAGTGATGTCAGAATTGTGTTTTACCTGAAGCATTAATAGCACTTTGCCATCTGAAAATCTGTTGAAAGAAGTGAAATGCATAGTGTGAATTTAGATTGTTCATAGTCATATAAGATATTAAGTTAAATTAAAATATCCTGCTGTCGTACTAGTGTATTTGCACAGAGAGTAGTGTGTGTTAGCCTAGGGAGCAAGGGGATGTGGAAGCAGCATCATAATGAGCGTTTATTGATTTCACAGCTCTTGGTGACAAATGTGTTCAGTTCCAAAATCTCAAGAACTATTTTGATCAACAAGCAGAACCTTACCAGCTTGCTAAAAACTGAAAAGAAAAGAATAAAACCTGTAAAATGTGAGTCTCTGGCCTGCTGTTGTCAGAGCCAATAACATACAACACCTCTCCCCACATCCTCAGAAAGAGGAACCAGCTGACGCCAGCCATTATCACATCCAGCACGTAACAATATCTTGCACTTTGGATCTGCCGTGGCTTTGCAAGGTCATTTGGACAGACTTCTCTCTCAGTTGAGGAAGGAAAAAAAGAAAACAGAAAAGGGTCAAATTACATAACATGAAGCAAATAAGGGCGAAGCTACCCGACCCGGCTGAGTCAGCTTACCTTTCTGCCCTGGGTGGTCCTGCTTTCCCCTCCCGACTCCGGGCCCGGCGGCTCCACACCCTCTCTTGCACCACATCAAACCGCACCATGAGCCGATCCAACTTGTTGATCCAACAGAAAACTGTTCTCTTGCACTGACTCACCAAAGGGCTAGAGGACGGTGGCGGCGAGGGTGGCGCTCCGGCGAGGAAGGATCAAGGGGCAGGAACGTCTCTTCTGGTGGGCAGCAGGGATGCGGACGTGCCCTCAAAGCACGACCTACCAAAACGGCACAGAAGGACGTGAGAAACGTGCTGAGGGCCGGCAGAGCGGTGCAGAATAAAACGCTTCCTCCTTGGTAAGGATGGAAAGGGGAACAGCCAGACCCTGTCTGAGGAGGACAGGAAACGGGGAGCGCGGTGCCCGGCGCATCCCGCCCGCGCTGGCCGGGCTCGTGTCCGTGGGGCCGGGGCCACGGGCAGCTCCGCGGGACACGGGCGCTGCCCCCAGCTCCTGAGCACACGAAACCAGCGGCAAAATCATATCCCCATTGTTCAGGGGGAAGAGGTGGGGGGAGGGAGCCATTGTTCACCCAGAAAACAAATGAAAATGAAGCTGATCTGCCGCGTTCTTTTCTAGGAAAGGCCTTATCAAAGAAAAAAATCAAAACTCAAGGTCTATTGAGGAATAACACCTGGCTGGTGTTATCAGTTCAAAACCTGCCTCACTATTGTCTCTTCCTTCCTCTTCTAAATCACTGAGACACGTTTCGCCTCCTGGAGCAACAAATGTTTTTTTTAAGCTTTCTCTTTCCTCAGTCTCTCTTACTAGTAGAAGACAATTGCCTTCATCAGAAAATTAGGGATACTAGAAATACTGCTAGCCAAGTGCAGAACAAGAAAAGCAGCTGCGTTTCCACTGTAATTCCCTGTAATAAACACAGCTCCATGCCTTCCACGACAGTTCTTGATTCTCTCGTGAGCCCTCACGAGTAACTTCTAGGGAGCTGGAACCAAAAAGCTGAGGCCGTACCCCATTAGATACTAAGATATGCTGCAAGACGTGAGCTGTAAGGCGTGAGGGAAGGCGCTGGCAACACAGCGACCTACGTGCCTGGCAGCGGGAAGAAGAGGAAAGAGAAAATACAATGTGCAATATATCAGGTACACAGAGAATGGCCAGGGCAGGCCGCACCATCCCCACGCTGCTCGGCATTGTTTCCCCCTTGATGATCTTTCAGCATGTCACGATGCTGAATCATGATGACACGGGGCAGGAAGCGCTATCAGATGCAAAGCAAAAAGGTCACGTTTGGATCGCGGCCTTCTGCAGCCGCGTGAGGTGCTGAGGAGACTTGTCCTTGCTCTGAAGCTGGAAGAGTTTTCGGCCTTCGAGTTGAGAAAAGCTTCTGGAACGGGTCAGATTAATTTGACCTATCTACAGATAAAAGAGGAATTCTTTTTTCAGAACTGCTTATCACTGTATCAGTACATGGATTTCAAAGAGTGTTCAAAAAAAATGTTCTTTAAAAGTATCCTTCTGTCCATAACTGGACTCTAAGCACCCTGAGGGCCTGCTGGTTTGCTAAAGTTACAGGCCAAAAATGTACATAATTGTCAATCTTTAGCAAGACATGGAGTTCTTTTCTAACCAAAGCCAGAAATACTCCCTCTGGAGAAACTTCACAAACAATGTGGAAAAAGCTTTTGAACTTTTCATGGTACCAAGTTGAAAATGAGGACAAGACTCGAATGAGTCAGTCTTGAGCTTTTTCTAAACTTTTTTTTTTGCATTTTCATTGTTTTACAGATGTCCAGTAGCAATATTCTCTGGAAAACAAAACAAAAAATTAAAAAAAACACTATTCTGCAGTATAATTCTCTAGTATAATTCATCTTTGTTTAGAAATGAACAGAATTATTAAAGCAGCAGAATAATTAAATCTACATAAATCTGCCTCGCTCAACTCCAACCATATTTTTCGTATAATAGGCTCTATTCCCAGAGAAACAAAGGCCTATCATTTCAGACAGGCTCAGGGACAGCAAAACCAATTTTAGTTGAAGAGCCTGGAGGAATCCCACAATAAGAAGCACTAACCTACTCAATTTCACACAAAGTAATTGCGAATACTTCTCGTTATAACTTAACCCAACCCTTAGAACTGGAGATTATAATGAATTTTTTTTTTTCCTTTAAACTTTACAACGTTATGCTGTGCAACGATAAACAACCCAAAATATCCTGTTACTTCAAGTTCAGCTAAAACTTGCAGGGAAAGTCTGCATGGGTAGGGACAAAAGGATAAGCAGGCTGACGGTGGTCGGGAGCACTGTGGATTATTGCCAAGGCCCTGCAGCCCCTTTCTGTTGGGCCCAGAGCTGCACTCGGAGCTGCCTCCAACTCGGGAGCCCAAGCCGAGCCGAAGCATCCCGGCTATGACAGAAGGAGCCCCACTGTACTCGTCTGTGCCAGTCCCTGCTCAGGGATAACCCCTGGTGCTCCTCGCCCGCTCCCGTGGAGGAGCCTTCCCGAGTTCTGCAGGAATAAGGGGCCGCGTGGCGGAGGTAGCCCAGAGATGAGCAAACCACGTTAACGTGCCCGGGGAAACGAGCGTGCATTCGGCAGAGCAGCACCGGCAGAGCCCCGCGCATGCGCTTGGTACAGTTTGTCCTGGCTAGATAGGAAGCGAGCTTAACAGAGGATCCAGCTCAGGCAAACAGTTCCAGAGCTTTATTTGGAGAAGCTGCAAACCTGTTACAGTTCACTTGCTGGCATGAAAAGCTTGAAAACGTGCCACCGTTGAGATCAACGAATGAGGGTTTAAGCGGAGTAAGACCATTAAGACCGAAGAACACGATGGAGTGATCTCGGGGTACACAGCAAATGCCATGAACCCAAACGTCCTGAATTTTAATCCCGGTTTTGTCGTGGACACACACCTGGCTGCCTGAGTCCTTACGCTATCATCAGTCACAGCAGTATCTGTGTAGCTTCCAAGGGGCTTTCCGATAGCAGTAAAAAGCTTAGGCTTCCTCAAGGCCCGCAGACTGTTTCCTGTTCACAGTAAAACTATCTGAAGGTAGGATTTGAAAAAGAAAAAAAAAAAAAAAGCAAGGGGGAAAAAAAAAAAAGCAAGGAAAAAAAAAAAAAAAAAACTTTAATTTCCAAGTTGATTTTGTTCTGTGAATTAAGCTTTTCTAATCTTGCTGTTCTGCACTTCCTCCTCTCCTTGGGCTTCAACGATTCCTTTCGGTTGCTTACATAACCTTAGCACTGCAGTACCCTGCGGTACTTCATCTACATAAAGCATGGTATAAATTCCCCAATTATTACTGCATAGTGAAAGCAGGAAAGTTACCCATTGACCAACCTACCTATTTTTAGTCATTTCTAATAAGCATATCAGATCCGTATCAAATTGGTCATAAAAAAGTCTGACCTTGCATTAAGCCTACCCTGTGAGATCCTCACGGGATCAATGACAGATATTTTTATAAGGATTTTTTAATCCTTTTATAAGGATTTTTTTATCTGTATTCTCTGCAAACCAGTCTTTCTTTCTCACTGTTACCCAGCCATTGCTCATGTCCTTTTACAATATCCACTGCCACATATGGGAAACACGCTGATGTGGAAATGGAGCGGGCAGGGCGCAGTAAAAAGTAACCTGCAGAAAAGGGAGAGAAGGGAGTCCCTTCCCCCTGGCTTCTGGCAACCCCCATGTTGGTCATTTTGCTTTGTATACTCTGTGTTCCTTTGCTTCGTGTTTTGTCCTTATGCTGTCTTTCAATGAACAAGCTCTTTGGCAATGAATACAGTTTGGAAAACATTTTAGCATGTTGTAGCCACTATTGTAACATAAACACACATTGTTTTTCAGAATTCATCACTACCACACACACACACATACACTCTTTCCTTCAGCTTTGTTACTGGAAAAGAACCTTTACTAATTGGTTTTATGCTCCCAATGAAGTGCTATTATCATAAAATACTTCCTATTTTATGCTTCATATATCTGAAGTGCTTCATATATCTGAAGTTGGATTTTGTTAACTTTAGTATTCCTGCTGACCACATTGGCAACAATTTGTCGAGACAACTTCAAGTATTTTAGCACATTAGCAAATGTGAAAACTAAGAACAGGTCCAACTGCAATCTCCCAAGCCGGTGGGAAAACCCAGGAAAGAAAAGCAAGACTCCTGAAGCCAACTTAGCCCATAAATTAATGACAATCGGTACTTTTAGCCAGACACCATGTTTGTATCTTGGTCCTTGGTTTCATACTTGGACTACTGAGTTCTGAGTCTGTGACTGTCATTTCCAGTATGTTTGCTCAAAGCAGTAACTAACAAATGCAAGAAACGCAACAAACCAACAAACAAAACCCCCAAAACTCTTCAGTTTCTCTCTGGCAGAATGTCCTTGTTCAAATCTCAAGGATTTGAAAAGAATAAGCTTGACTCTTCTAATTTAGCTTGGTTTAGTAATGCTCCACGTTCAAGGAATTCAGCTGAACTACCCTCATTTTTTAAAGCCAGCAAGAGTAAAGCCTGGCCTACTGTTTCTGACACTGCTCTTATTCCCGTAGTTAACGAACAGCTCTAATTAAATCTAGATTAAAAGTGTGTCCATTTTGTGCTGTGGTCTTAAACTTGTTTTTAACCCACTTCCTTCTGCCTCTACCAATATATCTTCCTTTGTTTAAGGGCGATGAACAAAGAAATCACCAATCTGCAACTCTTTCTCCTTCCTTTCCCAGCTTTTCGAGCTAATTCAGCTCTTTTTATCAGCTTTGGAACATGCTGACCACACTTACCTTGAAATCGGGTCCTTTGGGCTTTCATGACCTTGTCCTCTTAATCCTCCTTTTGCCCTTCCAAAAATTCACTACTTTTCCTTCTCATTTTTTAGGCATATACCACAGGCATTTGCAGCCCTGGCACACTTTGTTCCTCCTTTTACATCCTTCACGCAGTACATGCTGTGCCTGACATTCCTCTAAGTCCCATTACTATGTCAGTTAATTTTAAATTTAGTTTTATAGAGGGAGATGATAGGAACCAGGCCATTTTTGTTGCATACCTAAAGCCACTATAATACAAGCGTATTGCAAGCTGAAGCACTGCAGGAGCTTGTGGGGTGGGAAAACATCGCTATTCTTACTCTATTGTGCAAAGAAAAGCTGATTTTTCTCAAATCACATGATTTCGATCCCAATCTACCACTGTTGGAAGAACAGTTCCATCTCCAGGTGAGGAAGAACTTCTTCACCATGTGGGTGACAGAGCCCTGGCACAGGCTGCCCATGGAGGCTGTGGAGTCTCCTTCTCTGGAGATCTTCCAAACTCACCTGGATGCCGCCCTGTGCCCAGTGCTCTGGGTGTCCCTGCTGGAGCAGGAAGGTTGGACTAGACGATCTATAGAGGTCCCTTCCAACCTTAACCATTATGTGATTCTGTGAATTCTTTTAAGTAGTTTCTTTCCACAAACATGTGAGTATTTCTTGCACATGTGGACTTGCAGGCTTGCACACAGGTCCCTGCCCAAGGATTAAAGCTAAGTATATATGCAGTAAGTTACATCTTATACCAAGAAAACTATATTCATCTGTTGCACTGTTAATAAAACCTATGCACATAAAAATGGGAAAAGCATGGCCATAACATCATAAATCTTGTATAAAATTTATGATGGTATGTCAGCACCTCTAAGAGAACATTACTCTTTTTTCTGCAGTGAAGAGCATTCCTGCTTAGTTCTTTAATGTGACTTTTTATCACATTAGTATAAAGGCAAAAAAATTCCTCCTTTCCTTCTACAGCCTTTTCTGTCAAGACACTTGTGCCAGAAGCAGGCAGGAGTCAAGACTCTGCTCACCAACTCATCCAGTACGAATGACTAAAATAAGTATCTAACCTTATCTGCTGGAATTAGGACCTTTAATGATCAAATAAATGTTAAGTATGTCTCCAGAAAGAGAAAATAAACACTAATTTTCATTTTAGGTAACATCATTACCTGGGTGACAGCTTTTCCCAGGAATTGCACTTTAGTAAAGGCCAGTATGTCAGAGACTATGTACAGATATATTCTAAACACAGTGACTATATGTTGCTTAGCACAAGCACTCCTGATCTGCTATTCAACTAGGGTAAAGAACGTCCAGCTGCTCTCACTGACCAATTCATTCAACTCATCCATAAAAGGGGACAATTCAAGCACTTCTCCAAAATATAGCACTAATGTAGATGTTATCTTGGAAGGAGATGGGAATAAATAAAAATAAATAATAAGCAATCACTTAGCAGGTGACCCACAAAAAGTTCCATTGAGATCAACCCAAAGCCTAATAACAACAGAGCAGTTAAAGGAATTGCCAGCAATCAAAACGGCTCAGTCTTGTAATCAGCAAGAGAGTAGCTGAATACAATCTCAGGCAAAGGAGGAAATGGAAGCAGTATGACTAATATTACAACGGTTTCTTGGTGGGCTCATTTCTGCAGTTCAGTCAATATTCAATGAGTAAAAATTTATTCAGTTACAAAAAAGGTGTATGAATGGTTTGGATTTCAAAACAAAGATCTACATTTAAGACCCTGAAGAGCTACTTGTATGTCCTGTGTGTCCCTAAGATCTCTTTGTTTTCCTGTTTTCCAGTTACTAGATAATTTTGTCGGATTTGTTTGCTAATTCAAAGTTCTTACAGGATTTTCCTTTAAGATGTTGATTTTCTTGAAATACCCTTGTAGAGGCTCATCTTTAAATTCCAATGTAATGTATTGCTATGTCCTGTGTATTTTAAATATAGCCCCTTTATAACAAAATAAGAGAGAAATGTAACAATAACAGCCTATTTTGAATATGAACTGTGGACAGTCAGTAACACAGCAGGAAACAGTATTGGTCTGCATCCTGTGGCTGGCCAAAGAGCCCCTAAAGGCAGCAATCCTAGAGGAAAAATAAATTATGCCATATTACAAGTAAGCATTAGAAGCTGTTAGTAATTAATGATATGTTGAAGTGTGGTGTTTTCTTTGCTATATTACTTCAAGACCAAATGTAGGTCTACATATATTTTAATTGTATTTCCTGTTATGAATGAGAAAATGTTGTCTTGAGGTGCATCTTAATGGCCTTACAGGGAAACTGCACTGCAGTGTTTTTATCTAGCAGCATCAAGTGGGGGTGAGATGTGAAAAGTAAGAAGGGATGCACTGCATGAAAGCTTTTTTGCCACAGCAGGTGCTGAAAATATTTAGCAGTGGCATGTTAATTAGGCATTACAGTAGCACTTGCAAGTCCGGGATCTGATGGTGTTAAATACACAGTGAAAAATGATTTGAGTTAGAATGGCACCAGCCAATAGTTTTAAGTGAGTTAACAGTAGTGCCTTGACATCTCCGCATGCCGCACAGACTGGAGAACTCAGAAGTCGTGTCAGTGGGAGGGCAGCTTAGCACATGCATGCATGTTGTGAACACTAAACAGCCTCGCTAGCGGAAGGCCTGAGTGATACCGAGGAAGATCGACA
>JAVCKT010019812.1:0-21032 GCA_032273925.1 Rhynchotus rufescens | reverse complement strand
CGTGGCGGCGGGCGAGGCGGCGGCGCCCGGGCCCGCGGCGGCGGCGGGTCCCGGTGCCGGTGCGGGCCCGGTCGGGGAGGCGGCGCTGCTGTACCGGGACAAGTCGGAGCTGTACCCGGGCGGCGTGCAGGCGGCGGGCGGCGCGGCGCTGCGCCCCAACGGGCAGACCAAGTCGCTGGTGCCGCAGCGGCTGGCGCTGGAGTACATCGTGCCCTGCATGAACAAGCACGGCATCTGCGTCGTGGACGACTTCCTGGGCAAGGAGCTGGGCGGGCGCGTGGCGCAGGAGGTGCGCGCCCTGCACCACACGGGCCGCTTCACCGACGGGCAGCTCGTGAGCCAGAAGAGCGACTCGTCCAAGGACATCCGCGGCGACAAGATCACCTGGGTGGAGGGCAAGGAGCCCGGCTGCCAGACCATCCGCCTCCTCATGAACAGCATGGACGATCTCATCCGCCACTGCAACGGCAAGCTGGGCAACTACAAGATCAACGGCAGGACGAAAGTGAGTGCCGGGGCCGGGGCAGCCGCGCGGGGTCCGCGCGGAGCTGCCGTGTTCGTCGTCTTTATCATTTAGGGGGGTTGCTTTTAATGCAGAATCCGCTTTCTCCTCGGATACTGTGGGGGTTTTTTTGGGGGGGGAGGAGGAGGAAAAGGTCCGAGTTCTGCGTCGAGATTTCCCATTGTATTTCGCCTGATTTGCAACCCCCTCCAAGCCCTTAAAAGAAAGCCGGCCCCTGTAGTAGAGCCCTGGCAATGAATATTCATCAGTGTCTTTTCAGATTTAAAAAAGGCGGCCGCGGGGCGGGGGGCTTTGCCGCCCCCGTTACAGCCCGAGGAGGGCGGTGAGTGGCGGGGTGGGAGCCCCCAGCCCCCCAGCCCCGCTCCCTGCCCCGCTCCCTGCCCCGCTCCCTGCCCCGCTGCCCCGCTCCCAGCCCGCACGGCCGGGCTGTGGCCGCCGGAGCAGGACGGGAGGAGCGGGGAGCCGGGCAGCGGCCCTGCGGCCCGGTCAAGCGCAGCGCATTCACACTGCTGCGGTGAAGAAAAGTCGGGGCAGGTTTGGGGCATTTAGTTTAAACTGTGCTCTCTGTACCTACGCCTGGACAGACGCAGTGTCACAGGCTTAGCTGGAACATAGTCTGCATTTCCCCCCGGATCCCTGTTAGCTTGGATTTTTTTTCTAAGCCAATTTCTCTTTCAAACAGAGTTAAATCTCTCAAGTCCCTCGTATAGCAGACTCGCCTCCTAAAGATACCTGTGGCTCTGGACTTTATGAGCAAAGAGGAGTGCTGCCGCTGACCTGGGGGTGCTCGTGGGCCCTGTTGGACCCGTGTGTTCCGGCTCTAGAAAACGACCCCAGTTTTGTAACTGTGATTCCTAGACTGGCGCTTCTCAGGCATAGCAGTGACTGTGGCTCCCACCGTGGAAAGCATGTGGGCAGAGAAGAGCTGCCTGCGCGGTTCTGGTGGGGTGCCCAGGCGAAGGGCACGGAGCCTTGCTGGGTTCAGATGCCGCCGAAACGCCCGCGCACCTCGGGACGGAGCATCGGGCCCTTCCGTCCCTTCCTCAGCTGCTCCCGGTGGGAGCCGGCGCTGGGAGCGTCGCAGCGAAGCCCCGGTTCTGAGGGATTCTGCAGCAGGAGGCCCGAGGCTGCCGGCAGCGTTGCCAGGTTGGCAAAGGAGAGCGGTCGGTGAGCAGAGTCAATAAGAGATGGTCCATACGAGAGTCCGGGCTGTTCGGATGTCTGGTTTGGTGCTTGTGTGGAAAGGCCTGTGCTTAAAGTGAGCAGGGGTACGAGTGATGAAATGACTTTCACCTTCTCTCCTCTTTTGCAAGAACTGTACATGTTCTTCTGCCATTCGTATCGCAGTAAACAGCATCCACAGACTGTGGTGCGGGGCAAGAGGAGATGTAAAATATGCCCAGAGGCATCTCTCGGGCATCTGAAGTTGATTCTTCACTTCTTGCTCCTGCTGTTTCTGACCTTAGGTGTGTTTGTGTTGTGGTAGGAGTCCCAGTGTCCTTCTCATTCCCGGCCCTGCAGAGGGGTAGGCCTCTATAGGGAACACGGCAGTACCACGGTAGGGTCAAGTTCCCTCTTGGTGCTGTTTGTATAGGGGCAGCTGCTTGATTCCCTTAATTGGTGCAATACAGCCTGTTTTCGGATATTTATGGGTACGTGGGTTCTGCAATCCGCAGCAAAAACTTGTTGTTTTTAGAAAGGAACAGTCTGTGTGTAATACCTGCCCGTTCTTGCTGGCTGCATTTCAAGTAGCAGAACAAAAATACTTGCAAACGCAGCTCAATATTTTCACTGGACAAACTAATCTCTGACCAAATAATTTGACTACTCCTGTATGTTTATTTTGCAGTATTGTGGTCTGCAGAGTTTGTATGTGGAGGACTTAGCATATTATTTTACTGAAGGTGCTAAATAAACCAATTCATAGCGTCACTGATGGGGCTTGTAATGGCCATCCGTTTGAACCAACACCACCATTCCAGCGCTTGGGAATCCCCCGGCCCTGTCTGGAAAATTGCCAACGCAGGTCGCACAGGGGAAGAAGTTATCAAACAAGTATCAAACGTGTGCAGCTTGGTGCATTCCTTACCTCGTGTGTTAGGTAACCTGTTAAACTGGGCAGCTTGTTGGAAAGGAGAGGGAAGCAGCCGTGCGGAGCATCGCAGTGTAGGATCGTGTGCATCCTCCCCGGGACACTGCTGAGAAATGATCCGCTTGCATTTTAAGGTGCAGTACTGTAGTTTTTAGGAGGAAAATGAGATTTTTCTTTAACAGTTTTAAAGTGCTTTTTTTTTAATCTCATTTTTATTTTTCTTTATCGAGTCTTCACAAATGTAGTGAAAGAGGGTAGGGATCAGAGCACACGATGGAGTGGATTTGTTTATGATTCATTACCTCTAGTAGGATATGCTTGTTTACGGAGCTTGAACTAGGTCTCCTAAAGGTTAAAGATTCTGTAGAAGCTCCTGTGACTTCCAGGACAAAATGCCAACCCTTACACAACACAACATTCAGAAACAAAGCCAGTTTTCTAAGAACACACGGCAACAAACCCAACAAAAATATTTTTAAAACTCTCTACTGTAATCGGGCTGCCAGTGGTTTGGGTTTCTTGTTTGTTTTGCATCTTAAAATCTCTGCTAGGGTGCCTAGGCTGCCTGGGCTACTAAAATTGATCCATGTAACCTGATGTGACTTGGTTTAGGCCTCACCGTCCTGGGAGTATTTTCCATGTTGAGAAGCGTCTGTGTAGCAGCGGGTATAAACTGTAAAGCTAGTAGAAGACTCCCCATTACGTGAGCCTAGAGCGGAACTGTAGCCAGTGCAACGCGGCGGCCGGCTGTTTGCTCACCTTAAAGCGCCCGACTTGCTGCATTCCTCGCTTTTGTTCTGTCTGTGCCTCTCTTTTCCAGACTGTGCTTCCTTTTTTTTTTTTGCCAGCGTATCACAGCACAGGCTTGTATACGTGAGGTCCAGTGTCTTTCTCCCACTTCCTGTTATTTTCTAGATTTTTCTTCATCCATCTCCTCCCAAAATACTAATTTTCTCTTTCCTTTCCCTTATCTGTTCCTGCATTTGTATGCATGCGTATCTGTTTCCTGCCCTGTCTCAGAGACCTAGTGGAGGTATAAATCTGCTCATCAAAGTTGGGGAATAAGTTTTCCAGGGTCTCATCCAGGTGAAAAGGGTTTTTCCCCTCTGTCCCCGCTCAGAGCCAGGGGGGCAGGACTGTGAATTTTTTTCACTGTAATTTTTTTGTATTTATTTTTTTTCTTTGCCTCCCTGGGTTTCTCTCCTCTCTTGCAGCCTGCTCTTCCTCTAAAACCTGAAGAGTTTCATAAAAACAAAGGTCTCAGTCTTTACCGGTGCAGTGGTAGCTTTTGAGCTCCTGGTTGTGAACTGGCTTCCCTGCTCTTCACCGCCTCAACCCGGGCAGCTCCTGCTTCCACCTCCTCCTCTCCTTGCCCTGCCCTAGGCCTTTCCTTGATTGGATGTTGAAACTGCACTCGGTATTACATTTCCTTAGTGGCTTTCTTTTTCATTTCCACTCTTTTGTACATTTGACACGAGAGCTGCAACTCAAATTGGTCAGTTTTTGTGCTTTCCTGCACCTTTATGCCAGCAGCAGCCACCGCTGCTTGGCCACCTGGGCAATAAACTGCCTTTTGGTCTGCGTGTTGTGCCAGGCTGTCCTCGAACCGTTCCCAGGATGGGGAATTTCTTGCTTGTGCATCGCTTGCTCTTCCTCCCACCTCAAGGCAGAGATGGCTGGTCTGCCTAAGCACTTCACTGCTGCTTATGGTTTCCTGTGTGCCAGTTGGTTTTTAGCCTCGCGCTGCTGCACAGCGGCGTGTGCAGGAGTTTTCTGAAGACCTCGTGCGCTCTTAATCCAGACTAGCACAGCTGTCCCATATACTTAGGTTCTGCAGTAGCATGCCTTTACAAAAATGCCCTTCTAACGGAGCTGACCTGCTGTCAGCTCTTCTAGAAGCGGGAAAGCAGGAATTCTGCTCTAGCCACTTACTTGTGTGGCAGCTGTCACACAAACTCTCGGGATGAGTGTTACCGGACAGGCGGACAAGCGCGGCTAACGAGCAGCACCCGGCCGCGGGAGCGGAGCTGTCAGCGGCTCGCGGGGCGCCCGGCGCCGGGAACATGAGAGCGGGAGACACGAGGCCCCGCTCTGCGGATCCCCTTTCAGATGGTTCCCGGGAAACCTGAGCGGCGCTGGTACCTGTTCTTTCCACTGGAGCCTGCTCCGTAGAGCTGCGTGGGAGCGTGCAGTGCAGGGGAAAACAAAGGGTGGCAAATGAGGGCCTTGGGAGAAGGACTGGCCCCGAGGAGGAACTGAAAGGCCCTGGCACGTGGAGTGTGGGCCCGGGGGAGGTGAGCACAGGGCTTCGTAGTGGCTCGCTGTGTGACTTTGAATTTGCAGCTGATTTGTGGGGAAGAGTGGCTAGGTCTTCCTCAATCTGTTTACCTGAATTGCTTGAGTTTGATTGAAGGTTGCCCGTGCCTGTGCTTAGTGATTCCTTTCCTAACAGTGGTGGTTCTGCTGGAGATGGTGTTTGGGCTTAGGTGAGTGTGTGGTTCAGGGATTCATGGATATTCAGAATGATCCACAATTGTGAGGTTTTTATATTTTATTTTTCCCTTGTTGAGGTAGAGCTCTTAAATGTGGTGAGTGTAGTTTCATTCATTGCTCCCCATGCACAAGTGCCTTGGGTCCCAAGCAGAGCAGGTGATCAGAAGTCTGTCTGTTGTTCCTGAATTGAAGCAATCTTTTGATCAAGAAACACAACATCTGGAAGGGATACGTGTTGGGGCCACTGGAAATCAAAATTTTGATTTTTCTCAGAGATCCTGGCAAGGTCTCACACTAAAAGAATTATGTAAATGTGTTATTAGCTTGTGGGAAGTAACTGTTTTGGTGGGATTGTTTAGACGACCTCAAGTTCAGGTCCTGTCAGTAGCACGGACACTCGATATCTCGATAGTTGTATCATGACAATTGCTTTTGCAGAGGATTGCATTGGCCTCCAGCAGTGGGCCTGTGTGTGAATGCGCTTGTCATGCCTGTGTGCTCTGAAGGGTTGTGATCTTGGAGTTAACTTCATACCTTGACTTAAAAAAAAAAAAGCAAACAGCAAAGCAAAAAACCCTTTGTGCGTTGGTGTGTACCGGTTGCGACTCGAGGTGTGGGGTGAATATCAGGTGCCCAAGGCTGGGGAGCCTCCCGGTGATTCCTGTCAACTTTTCCACATGCCCATGTCTCAGGCTCTGGGTCAGTGAACGCTCCAGGCTGGCGCTGCCGAAGAAGCAGTTGTCCTTCTTTGCCAGCACAAGTATTTACATGGCCATCCCGTGAACTGGCCTGGGGAACGGTTCCATCTGAGGGATAAGCGGGCGAAAGCGGCGCTCCTGGTTCTCCCTGTTTGTGCTGGCGCTGGGCGCTGGCAGATGCTGAGACCTTCTTTCAGCAGCCGCGCAAATTTATGCCAGCTTAAAGTGTTTGCCAAACTACGGCCTTAATTTAACACTTAGGGACTAGTTATCCCAAAGCTTGCCCGTGAAAATTTGAGTGTAGTTTAAGAAATCTTTGCTTGCTCTTTATTTTTTTTCATTTTTATACTTTCTTTTCTCTGCTCATCTGTGTTTAGCACAAGACTTGATTTTTGGCCTCCAGAAGTGTATTGTGCTGCCCTCCAAAGCTCTTCCTTGCAACTTTTCACTGAAAGTTGTCCCATGCCACCCACATGTAACAAATGCAAAGCAAAAGAAAAAGAATTTTTTTTCAAATGAAAAGTTATTTTTTTATTGCATGTCTGTCTCCCCCATACAAAAAAACCCAGAACACCTAGCAACTGAAATGAAGCAACCAGCCCTTGGTTAGATATTTTTGTGCTTGCTGCCGAGCTCTCTGGATTGGTCTAGAGTTTCTGTTGGTGCCCAAGAGACTCCCGGCTCCCCTGTTTGAGGGTTGGGGTGTCCACGCGCCCCGTGGGGCTGCGCTGGCCCTCACTCACTGCTGGCCGCCCTGCACGGGGTCCATCTCCCCACTTGGCTCAGGGGCCTGCTCCAAAAGGGACAATTCCTGTACTAACTTGTTTTCTTGCCCCGTTTCCTCTCTGTTCCCAGGCACATTAGGATAGCTCTGTGAGGTGCTGTTTTTCCTTGTGCTTGCTTTTCTTCCAGTTGTTTTTGTTTTTCCCAGTGGTGCAACTCACAGGAGCACGGAATGGCTGAGGTTGGAAGGGACCTCCAGAGATCATCTAGTGCAACCCCCTGCTCCAGCAGGGACACCCAGAGCACGGGGCACAGGGCGACATCCAGGCAGGTTTGGAAGATCCCCGGAGAAGGAGACTCCACAGCCTCCCTGGGCAGCCTGTTCCAGGGCTCTGCCACCCTCACAGGAAGGAAGTTCCTCCTCACAGCAGCAGTTAGTGTCCACGTTGCGGCCGCTCGGCACCGCGGTCCATGCGTGGCCACAGTCGGAGTGCTCCGCGTTGCGGCCCTGTGGCTCGCGGGGAGCAGCCGCCTTCCCTCGTGTGCGGCCTCCTCGGCAGGAATCCTGTGAAAACCATGTCCTGCCAAGTCACAGCGCCGCCCGAACGGCGCTTCGCTCGTTCCTGCCTTCACCGTGTCGGGAACTTTCGTGGGGCGTTGGAGAGATCCTTGCATTTTTCTGGATCGCCTTTAGCTTCTGAATAGTTTACCAGGTGTTTCCTGCTAAGAAGTAATCTGCTATGTATGTCCTTGAAGAATGCAGGTAAATATCGTGGTGCTTTGTAAGAAGTCTTCGTGTTTGGATTGTGTCCTGGTTAATGTGGACAGCTTTAAGCTTCATGCAGGCTCGGTTGCTGTTGGGATTTGGCAAAAACATCATCTTTCTGTCTGCTGCAGTGTTGCCCTTTACTCAGTGCTGGTATGGCCAGTCTTGTGGCTTAACTGAGTGTTTTCTGCTGTAACAGAAAGTAAGGACATTTTATGAAGAGGAACAAATACTCTGTATGGAGCAAAAATATAGTCTTTTTGCCGATCCAAAAACTAGCCCAGTGGATTTTCCTTAGACTACTTGGAGAGCTCTTGTGCTAACTCAGAATTTTGCTTTCAGTTCAAAATGGTTCATTTTTGGACTGTTGTGAGTGGATGGACTAATCCTGTGCTGTGATACTCCCTGGGCTTCCTCTCTCTTGGTGTTTTGTTACTGTTTCATAAGTGAGTGACCTGCCATTTCCAGGAACTGTGGAGATAAATCCTGCCAATGACCAAGAACCTTAGACTGGCATCTCTGGAGTTTTCATAGCTGTGCTAATGAAATAACACAGTAAAAGTTGTATTTTCAGTGAGCAGAGCAGTAAAGTTGGCTTTCCAGCTGTCACTAAATGGGGCAGTCATTACTTAGGATGCCCTTGGTGCCGTTTGTGATGAACTTTTCACACCATTAGAAAGGATGCTGGTCTTTGTGACCCCTTGATAAAGTCCCCCGGGGCCCTTCCAGTCGTGCTGAGCTACCTGCTGGTTTCTCAGGGCTGCTTGCTGGTTGATGGCAGCTGATGGAGCATATTTTCAGTGCTGGCTTGTGCCAGAATTGGTGGGTAAGTCGGAGTCACAAGCTCCCAGCTGAAAGCAAATTCACCCGCTGTTCCAGGGCAGTGTCTGTCAGAAACAGAGCAATGCTTTTAAGCACGTAACTGCTGCTTACAGCTGAAGGCCTGCTTGCTCTTTGGTATTTAACTTAAAATTACCCGGGAATATTTTTGTTAGTGTGTAATGTTATAAATAGGGATCGTGTAGAAAAGCGCGTGCCTGTGTGTCTGTATGGGCACAGAGTGTGAGCGTAGGGCCCTTAGGAAGCCCGTGCCTGTAGGCTGCTTAAGGGGCCTTATAACAAGGGCGGTTTTACACCTGAGGATTAATTTAATGCCCTGGTTTAGGCTCTGGTCGGCTTGAAGCGCAGCGTGGCCGTGAAGACTTTCTGGTCTCCAGAGTTTTGAGGGAATTGCGTGTGATTTTACTGGCTGTGTGGCAGGGGCTGCCTCTGCCTCGCCTCCCTCCGGCTGAGATGGACCTCCTGCCCCAAAGGGATGTGGGGTGAAGGGCGCGAGGGATTTCGGGAAGCCCTTCCGTTTCCCTCGCCACAGAGCACAGGCATCTGAGCTGAGCATCCAGTGGCTGCGGAAGAAGATATTAAAAGGCAGCAAGCTAGCTCAAAGCTTGAGGGTTTTCTGTGCATTTGCTTTATATATATAAAGCACACGTGTATATGTGTGTGTGTGTGTGTATGTATGTATTTATTCAGAGGAGGTGTTTGCACTGTCGATTCGTACCACATAGTTCTGTTTGTAGCTCCCGGTTCCTGGAGCAGCAGCAGAGCTTCTCCTCCGGCCTTGCGCTTCCTGGGACGTGTTGACTCTTGGATGAGTCAGGGTCTGTTATCTTCCTGCTTACATAGCTTGGAAAGCTGCAGATAGCCTAGCTAGATCAGCCTGGGGGTTACTGCTTAAATTAACCTGTAAATTTTCAATAAGAGATTAAATAACCTGACTGATGTGACAGCATGGAATTTAAACTGCTGTAGATCAAAACCTCGTTTTGGGGACAGAAATCTTCACATGCTAAAGTTCTCGTGTAATGTGTAACTGTGCCTGGGGTAAAGCACATGAAAGATTTGGCGGGTTTTTTGTTGTTGTTTTTTTATTTTTTTTTTCTTTCCTTTTCCCCAAAGCAGTTCCCAGCTGGTTAATAATGTATTTACTGTTCATTTCTCTCCTTGCTGCTGCTCCTGCTGCTGGAGCCTCTGTGGGAGCAGAGCTGCACGTGGCGTCAGGCGTCCCATTTGGCCTCGCTGTCCCAGCGCTGTTGGGAGCTGCCGTGGGGGCTGGTCCCGGAAAGGCAGGGAACAGGAAAAGCAAAAGAAACCAGGAGCGCTTGATAAGGGCATCTCGAGGCTGCTCTGCGCCGGCCGGCGTCCTGCAGGGTGCTCGGTGAAATCTGCGCTGAGACCCGTCGTGGTCTGGGCTGCAGTTGTTCGCTGTTCTCTGCCGTGTTACCTGCTTTAGTCTGTGTGTAAGGGCCCAAGGGTCGTGTCTGATTTGAAGTGTGCGCTCACAGGACTGATCCAACCAAATGCTTAAGGAAGTTAGAAAATCTCTCTCTCTCTCTTTTTTTTTTTTTTTTTTTTTTTTTTAATATTTGTAGGAAGGGGCACATGGTAAAGATGATACAAGAACATTCTGGTGCTCGAAGTGCTTTTGGGGCCTTTTCTTTTCTGCAGTGGGAGGCCGAGCTGCAGCGGGGCTCACTGCTGTTCTTCAGCTGCAGGGCCAGCACAGTGAAACGTGCTGTTTGAAAACTACAGGCTATCAAAAAGTGCTTTACTCTAATATTTGCTATAGTTTTTACTGCATGTTATGCAGTAAGCTTGTAACAAACATCTAGATGAATTTATTTTCCGTATATTTTGCCTTTGAGAAGAATGCCACCAACTTACCATTGGGAGCAGCTATCCTTTCACAGAAAAGCAAGGAAGGCACCAGTAAGGGTCAGGCCGTTAAGATAAATCAAAGAATTGCTGCTCTCGACTTACAGGTCTTCTCCCTCTTTAGCTTCCAACCATTTCTCATCTCTGTCTGCCCCATACAAACTTGCCAGCTCCTCTTGCTTGCTGCCCCCCTGCCTGGTTTGCCCTCCATCCATTGACTCCGTGGAGAAGGAGCAGGAGCAGGGAGGCCGCTGCCTTTTCCTCCGTTGTTTCTTTCCGTGAGTTTCGGAGCCGGTGCCCTGGGCGGAGGTGTCCCCGGCAGGGACGGCGGGTGGGAGCTGAGGGCCACGGGGCACCGGCCGAGCGCCCGTGCCCTGCAGCGAGTCGCCAGCCGGAGCCACGTGGAGCTGTGCGCGTCTCAAGGGGCCTTCTGCCCAAACGGGCTGCTGGAATGTGAACTGTACAGCACAGCTATGAAGAATATGCAGTCTTGCTGTGAAAAACAGAAGTTTTGTGGAACGTGGTTTAAGACAGACAGTGCTGAGTTGTTACGGTCATAGTGATTCTCTCCACTCAAAGTTCTCGTGGTTTTTGCAGTCTGAATAGTTTGATTCTCACAATTTCATTTTTTATATGGTTATTGGATTATAATTCTCATTTGCCACACATCTCACCTTCATACAGGTGTTTATTGTTATACTGCTCTGTGTTTGCTGCAAGTAATGATAGGTGTGTATATGGGGCCTAGAAATCTGTAAAATGCTGCTCCTGGTGCCATCCAGCAATTGAGAACCCTGCTGAGGAGCCAGGGGCTGTGCCAGGCCACAGCTCTTAACAGCCACGGGGGACACCATCAGCCATTACCTTATGTAATCTTGTTTTAAAAGCCATTTATACTTCTGGCCTCTGCAGCATCCTGTTGCAGTGGATCCTGCAGTTTGACTAGGTAGGAAAAGAGCTTTTGTTTAAAATCTACTGCTGGATGATTTTAATACTTGTGAAAACTTTTTTTTACAGTAGTTCTGGCTTTTGTGATTTCTAAGAATCTGTCATTTTCTTCCTCATGTTTTTTGGCTGATGTCTTTTCCCTTCTGGACTGCGGAGCCCTGGTCTTTCTGATCTGTGTTCAGATGGACACTGCCCTGTGCTGCGGGTCGCTCTTGTTGCCCTTCTCTGAGTGCTTTTTGCTTTGTTCTGGTTTTGCCTATTCGGTGTAAGGCACCCAGAATTGCAGGATTAGTGCGCAGTACATCGTGGGTTTGTGTACGTGCAGAATAGTGTCAGAAATCCTTAGATAAGGAGGGGCAGCATGGACAAAATGCCCCATTTGCCTCTGCTGCTCTGCTGAGGTGCTCGTTTAAGAGAGCAGCTTGTATTTGCTACAGAGCTCCTTCTAAAGAGACAGCAACCAGTTCAGGAGCCCATCTCTGTATGCTTATAAGGAGAATAATACATGTTTGTGTGTGTGTGTGTGTGTGTGTGTGTATATAATTTTTGTCCCAAAGGGCAGTCCTTTGCATGTAGTGAATTTTGCCTACCTTTTTCTTGTCAGATACTTAGCATCATTTTACCTTTCTGTGCACTTCTTTGCAGAATGGATTATGCAAAATGGTTTTATGTTGCATATAAGCACTGTCACTCTAGTGTTTTTATCTGGCCATATATATGGCTATTTTGAAAATAATCACCCTTGTGGGGGACCTTGTCAGTACCTGTCATTTTTCATTCAAAGGAGGTTAGTTCCCTGTAATGAAATTGTTATTGCAATTTACTTGTAAGTAGCTATTTTCTTTGTCTACTCCAGTACTTAAGAATGCCTTGAGAACAAGATCTTGTAGAAGCACCATGCTTGAAGTGCTCTGTGTCAGCATTTCCAATTTTTTTGTGTAGAATAAGTTTGTATTAAATTCCCATTATAGCTGGGAGAAAACACCATGTAGTAGCTCCCTTAGACCTCCTAACACTTGGCACGAGCTCAAGAACAACACTGGAGCTCCTAGGCTGCAGTCCTGACTTTGTCATTTTCTTTTCCGTAGAGAAAATAGAAAACAGGAGTGGTGACGTACCCTGAGCCAAAGGCTGCACCAAAATTATGCTGAAGTCATATAGGAATTAGTGCAATAAATATATGCTTATTTTTATCCATAGCATCTTATAGCTATAAAGAGCCTATAAGAAAATAGCATCCTATAGCTATAAAGTGCAAACATGAAAATAAGCCTCCTGCAGAGGAAGTAATGTAAATGAAAATGCTGTCAACAAGCCTTGTTTTCCATTTAATCTTCTCATATGGCAATGTGAATGTTGCCAGTGGAAGAGTTTTTGGTCCCCTTCGCTAATGAGGCTGCACGTTCTACAGGTCAGCTCATGGTATCTCCATAGTGAAACCCCAGACAGCGGATGAATGACAGTGGATATTCTCAAAACTCTTTTTCTCTTTTTTTTTTTTTTTTTCCCCTTTTTTTTTAACTTCCCCCTGCTCCGGTTTGGGTACAGCTTTCCAGAGGAAGTAATGGAGTTCTCCAGGGACTTGGTGAGGAACAGGCTTTGCCTGTAATAGGAAGATACAGACTCCTTTTGAGACTTTTTTTTTCCCTTTTGACAAATATCTTGCATTTTTTTAAATCCTTATTTTGTAATAGAAGATGGAAGAAAATTCTTGTTTTCTGGAATAGCCTTCAGCAGACTTGCCAATAATTACTCGGAATTGTTTGTATTAATTCTGAGAATAAAATACAATATGTTCTTTCTCGCTGGCAGTTTTGGGCTCTCGTGTCTGCCAACCTGGGAGGACCTGTGTCCTATTCCCGACTGGGGAATTTCCCTGTAAATGTTTTCATGTAGCCAGCAAATAACTGTCCTATGTTGCTGCCTGTCAGCTGGAGGCCTGCTCTGCTCATGTAAATAAATGATATAAAAACAGTGCCTATTCTAAGGAATTAATTATTAAGTATAGACTGAGTCCTCAGCGCTAACAATTCTGTGGTTTTCTCTTTTCCACTAGGAAAATGAACCATTTAGAGTGGTAAATGAATCCCTTCTGGCTAGAATGAATGGAAGAATTTGGGGTGCAGTGCGGCAGTTACCTACTGCTGCACTACCTGGGGGTTGGATCGATTTGTCTTTTCCAAATTAGCCTTTTGCAAGGCCACTCAATAACCTCTTATCTGGGATACAAACCATGTGAGCAGCCTTCTGCATGCAAGGGTTGGGCACGGGTATGGCCGTGCCTGTGCTGTGCATCTGCTGGTAGCTTTGTGCTTTTTGTTGCAGCTTAGTGTGCTCGTGGTAACCCCCGTGCTGGAGATGTTTTGCAGCGTGGTTGATTGAGGGTCCGAGGGACACAGAGAAGGTGACAGGAACAGCCGAGGCCTCGAGGGGTGGCTTGTGATTTGGGCTCACAACTGGATCTCGTGGAGCTGGTAGCAGGGCGGCTGCAGTTAGCAATTGTGCTTTGCAGCTTGCTGCCCTGCGTTATCACAGTGTGTGTTGGAGAGCCTCGGAGCCTTCTGCAGGCTCTTACCCGCTCCTTCTTTCCCCTTCTTTTTCCCTTTAGTCATTTTGTTCTTTCATTGATATTTTTTTTCCCCTTCCTCTTTGGTTTTGTGAATCTCATATCAAGTGAAGACTTGCAGTAGATGCGAAGTGATGTGTTAATTTTGTTGCAAAGATGAAGGGCCAGCAACGCAGCTTAGTAAATCGGCAGGTGTCACCTTGAAATGTCCTCTATTAATAAATTCCTATTCACTGGTACTGTAAAATAATAGATCTGTATTTTAGAAGATCTGTTGTTTCTTTTCAGTAACCATATAGAAGTTGCACTTTAAATTATGGTTCATGGCTGAAAAGTAAATTGTCCCACCCCGAAATCCTTCATGATTGCCTGTGGCTTGAATTGGTAGCTTGTTCCTTGTCTAGCAGTGTGTAATGTGACGTTTTGGGTATTTGATTATTGTTTCACTTGTCAGTTTTTGTGGTTCTCGGCATTATTTCCATGCTTTTGGTATGCTTTTTTGGGAAGTGCTGCTGTTACTTCTGTTATCCGTTTCTTCTGTCTGCTTTTTGTTTTGCCTCGCTTCACGTGATCTTCTTGCATTTTGTGCCTTCGGGAGTTTCCCCTGCTTTGGCTTTACATGGTGGATGCGAGGAGTCTGCATCCTTGAGTTGTTTGCACACTAAGGCAAATACTATTTCATCAGTTTGTTCTTGACTATATTCTGTGATTATTTATTTAGATCACAAGTGTGAAGCCAGAAATAGTCTTTGAAAAAGGTAGACTTGTGTTCTGCAAACCTGCCCTGTAGGTGGAATCACTCAGCCCTGCGGCTCGGCCCTCGTGAGCTGACCAGACACCTCTGGTGGGGACGGTGGCTGCTGAGCCCTGTACCTTTCTCCCAAGGAGTACAGTAGATGCTGAAGTCCAGAGGTCCTTCGGCTTCCAAAACAAGTTGCTGCTCTTTGGAGTTTGGGTGACTTATGCTAAAACCTGTCTGCCAAAACAGGTTGGCCGAGAGAATGGAGCGTGTGGGTCCCGTCTCCAAATCCATCATTTGGAGATGGACCGCGGAGCAGTGGGTTTCCCTTTTTGCCAAGTGCAGTGCTATTCAAGAGGTTCAAGTGTTGGTTACTTGTTAACTCAGGGATTTGCACTGCTGATTTTCTGCCTGCAGTCACTAGGGGAAGGTCTTGGCTCTCGTGAGCACCTTGGGGGGAGACAGAAACTTCCCAAGTGACTTCTGCTTCGGAGAGGATTCTGTTCTTGCTCCTGCGGAGGCCGGTGTCTGTTTGCTCAGGCTCCTCTCCTGTGCCATTGCTTCGTGCACGCTTTCAGTTCTGTTCCCTTTGGGTTTTTGAAGGGGGAAATGGCTAGTTTGAGAGTAGCACCTTGCTCGGAACTGTGCTGTTTGTGCAGTTCGGGCTGCTGCAATGATGACTGGCTGGAATCTTGACAGATGGCATCAGCGCTTTATTTTTTAAGTGGTGGTTTGCTGAAAATGACTGATCGGCTTGGAAAAGCCTACTTGTCTCCTGGGAAGGGTGAAACATTTATTTTCAGGAATGTATAAAATAGGAGGTACGGAGAAGAGCAGCAGGTTTTGTGATTTGGATTGCCCATTTCTGTAGTAGTTTCATAATGCTCATGGTAAGTGGAGTTGGAGCAAACTGGATGGGCTCCTCATCGTCCACTGATACTCCGTAACACCGAAAACTATATTTACCCTGAGCTTAAGATTCCCGTTGATTCAGCTGAAATGGAAGAAATAAGGAGGACGGGGGACTTTCTGTATTGCCTGGCAAGTTCTTCTCGCTGCCCACAGGCAGTGTTTGGCAGACGAGCGTGGGCACGGGCAGCCTCGGTGCCCGCGAGCCCTGTGCTGTTTCACTCCGTGCCTGCGGTGACAGAGGACACGGGTCGTGCTCCCACAGACGTGATGGGCCCTTCCCCAGGGTGGCAGCGTGCACAGTCAGCGCTGCTTGCACCGAAATCCTGGGTGCAATCCGAATGCGCCCCTGGCTGCGGGAGCTGCCTGCCTTGAAATCTCCCCGAGACCTTTGTGCCGGGGTTGATATTAATTGCAGCACTGCGTTCTCTACCATTATTCTACTGCGTGTAGTAGGAGTAAATGCTTCATAATGACAGTTTTGGAAGACTGTCTGTCCCCTTGCAAATGTGCTTACCAATTGTTTGTGAAATAGCTTTTCATCAATATACTGTCTATGGTAGTGCGTCTTTCTATAGTTTTAAGATGTGCATGTGCCAGCTGAGATGTTGACTTGGGCATTTTAAAGTGCGCACACAGAGGTAGTGTAAATTTGAGACACTTAGTGCACAACTACCTTCCTGTGTGACTGGCTTTCTAAATATATAGAATATATACAATAATCCCATTATTGTGCCTTTGTACAACATTCATATTTATATCAATAACTCTTTCCTGTAAGAGAAATTCCAATTTTATAGTTATTTCACTCCTTAAGGTGGGAATAGAATGATAGTTTTAAATAAGAAATGAATTAAAATCAATCTTTCTTAAAAATATGCAAAATATCTCCTAGTATTTAGCAAAATTATTGTGTATGGTTTCCTTATCTCTGACAGGGAGAAAGTTCTAGGCTTCTTACTACTTACAGTCTTGGGAGAGCGGGTAATATTGGTGGTGATGGGTATTTTTTAAATGGCAAACTCTCAGCCATGCACTTTCCCAAGTGTTACAGTGTGTGCAATTTGTTTGGTGCTTATTATGCGTGTGTGTATATGTATGTGTGTGTGTGTAATATATATGTGTGGGGGGGTGTGTGGGGGTGTGTGTCTAATATATATACATATATATAGACGCACGTGTGTGTGTGTCTATATACATATATATAGACACACATATGTGTGTACATATATACACATGTGTGTATATATATACACACACATATATATATATATATGTAATGTCCCACCACTCCCTCCTGTCCCAACTGTAATCCTTAGGGTTTCTTTCCTCTTCTTAAAACTCTCCAGGAATTAAATACAAAAAGCCTCCCAACTCTAAAGTTTGGGCTAATGCTTGTACAAACTTTAAGGTAATTAAATTCAGTTTATTCAGTAGATCTCTCAACTAAACAAATGCATTTGTTGTTTGTAATAATCTAGAAATGGGTAATCATCACGTGTGAGTGTCGGTGCCTGATGTTGCGTGGTTGAGGATACACCTTAGCTCTGATTTTCTGCTGAAAAAAATATATTTTAATAGACATAGCTGCATGGCAGTTAATGTTTTACTGATTTTCTACAGTATCCTTTTTTTAGTCTTTTTTTTTTTAAGATGCCACTTTTCTGTCTTCTAGACCAGATAATGATGAAACTAGCAAGTTGACTACAGTCATACAAGAACAAAACATTCAGCCTCTTCTTGGAAAAAAAAAAAGAAAGAGAAAAAGTTCCCCTTTCTTTAAAATAATATTCATTTCAAGGCACTTACAATGGTAAATTAAAAACAGACTTTTAAACTTGGTGTTGATTGACTTCTCTTTTCAAATGCCTCTGCAGTGCCAAACTACTGAGTCACTGGTCTGCTTCTCTTGGAGGGGATGTGGAGTTATCCGAGCAGGGCAGCCAATTCCACACACACATGCTAGGTTATTCAACAGTTGCTCGAATCTGAAGCTGCTTGAATGCAAAACATTCTTTTTATAATGTGGACGGATTTAGGTTGCCACAAATCGAGGTATACATTAGGGCCTTTCTCAGTTGCTAAATGAGGGGTTGTGTTTGCTTCTAGGCTTCTTGTCTTTGGGGGATAGTACCTTTCCAACTGATTTGTGAGAGATCTTGGCTAGTTCCCTCTGGCTTTTTGTTTGTTCTAAATTTTCAACATCTGCACTTTTTTAAAAGTAGCAGAATATGTGATATTGAACCTCAGGGAGGCTGATGTTTGCCTCTAACTTAGGCAAACATCAGTTACCTTTTTTAAGAGGGATGCAGGTGTTTAAGCTTGAGAATGTAATTATTCAGAGTGGGACTTTTTTTTTGAAAATCTACTTTTTGAAAATCTACTTTTTTTGAAAATTTTTGTTAAAGGCACTGCACAATTCTGTAGACTTTCTTAATTAAATCTGAACACAGATTTTCCTAATTTCCTTTATTTTCCTAAAAAGGAATTAGATTAGTAAGTGGAAGTCAGTTCTAGTCACGTGGAGTAACTGTGAGGATGTTTCCGTTTATTTCACTGAATCAATGTTAAAACAACACCTTTTGGTTAAATTGGCACAATTTTGAGGAAAAAAGCATGTTCTGTCTGGGCTGGCAGCCTAGAAAATGCCAGTGTTTTAACTACGAAGGAAGATACAAGCTGGATATTTTTCTGAAGTTGGCAGACTCATCCGGCAGTCTCTTCCCTTGGCACTTGGAGAGTTGGGACTTGCAACCTCCAAAGCTCAGGTGCGGGAGAGCAGTGGGAACCCCGTCAACCTTTAATGTTGGTGTCTCTGTTTAGCAGCAGACTAGCTGGGGGCTGAAAGGCTCCAAGATCCTGCTCTGGCTGTCAGGAAGCCCGGCCTGGGCCTTCCCGTTGTGTCCGTCTGTGATGCTGGTTTCAGCTGCTGCCTGGTTACCTTTGGAATGTGCTCCTGGCTGTCCCAGGGCTTAGGCCGAGCCTTGGGGCATTCACCCTGTTTCCGAGATCCACACGCTCCTCCTCGGTTCGTGACTCTTATCTGATAGGATTATGGGAGTTTCTCTTTCCTGTTTTTATTAATTTATGTAAGTGTGGGTGCACCCCATGTTCACAGTCATTTTTCTGATTATTAGACCTAAAATGTTTGGTTTGAATTCAAAGCAGGTGTGGGATTGCCAGCTCTAGGTTGCTGGGTTGAATGTGGCAGTGAGGCAGCGTGGAAACCCCTGCCTTCAGATTTATCAGGTGGTTAGAGTGTGTCAGCTGAATACTGTACGTAGATAAAAGTGCAGCTTAAAACAGAAGGCACTTTTAATGAGTAAAGCACTGACTTCCTTTGAAAAGAACTCGAACTGGCAAAGCTTTCTGTGAACTTCAGTCAGAAATCAATGTGTGATTAAAGAAGTCAGAAATAAACTATGAGTAGAAGAACTTACCTGTTGTGTCAAATCCTTGGTGGTATCTTGAGCTGCTTCATTTTGTGTGTCTGTAAAGTCAGGTGCCCTCAGAGCAACTGGAGATCTTGTATTGAGCGTTGCACCGAAAGGCCTGGGGAAGAGTGAGGTAGGTCAGATTAAGCAGTAGTTTCTGGACTGCCTAGAAATTCATAGAGAAAATAAACCACATACAAGAAAGCTGCCTGTTAATTCCCTTTAGAAGGCAAGAAGCTGCTTAAGCTCTTATTTTGTTGTTGTTTTGTTTTTTCTTGTTTTTTTTCTTTATTTTTTAAGCTGTAAGCAGAGAGCTTCCTTGCTCCTTGCAGATTCTCCAAGTCTTGACCTTGACTGAAAGGTACAGATTTTTAGTGAGGATGCATTTTGCAGATACTCATATTTCTCTTCAGCTTCTCTAGATACAGCTCCCCCTTGCCTGGGTTTTTGCGGATGTTTAGGCATTTTCCAACCCCAGCTTTTCTGCAACTGTAGGTTCTTTCCACCTACCCCTAGCTTTTTTACATACACTGTTTTCATTTCTGTGGCCACTGATTCTCTGGCATTGCTGACAAGATCATAGAGGGCGTAGTGGCATGGAGTTTTACTTGCTTGAAAGTTAACATTGAAAATACTTAGATTAGCTAGGTTATCTAGGTTATTTTGCCCATTAATAAGAGGTTATTTTGCCCATTTCAGTTTTTTCTTTTGAGTAGAACTAACAGAAGTTCTCCAAAGTTGTTGTTCATGGTTTTTTTTGTTTTGTTTTGTT
This sequence comes from Rhynchotus rufescens, assembly GCA_032273925.1. Taxonomy (NCBI): domain Eukaryota; kingdom Metazoa; phylum Chordata; class Aves; order Tinamiformes; family Tinamidae; genus Rhynchotus; species Rhynchotus rufescens. Next base: position 1,657 of record JAVCKT010019812.1, on the reverse strand, counting down.
TTGTTTGTTTTTTCCCCTGTTGAAAATTTCCATCTCTGATTGTGGAGGATGTGCAGTAGAAGACTTACCAATTGGAGCCAAGTTGTACCACGTTAGCATTAATATCGCATTTAAGTCAGTAATGTTGACTTTGCTCAGGCAAAGTAGTATCAATACAGCCTTTCTTCCCTCAATTTCTCTGTTATTTTGTGTACTTTGCAAAAATAGCTCTTGCTCTGAAATGTGCCTAGAGTGAAATGTATTTCCTCAGGATATCTGTTTGTCAAGGATGAACACATTCTTGAACCAGATATGCCTTGCAGATGCACCAAACAGGCTCAAGTCAGATGTGCTGTATTTTCTTTGATTCTGTATGTGTGTTTTTTGCTTTTATTTTTTTATAATGTGTCGAATGACCCATGCCAAGGATTTCCAGTGAAGCCTTTTGTGAGAGCGTGAGAGCATCTGATAAATTTTTTTTCTAGGAAGTCATCGGTCTTGGGTTTGGACATCTTGTTTTGCTCGCGGAGCCTTGCAGTTCCTTCGGCGAACAGCAAAGGTGACATCTCCGTAACCGAGGCAGCTCTCTGCGCTGCGGGCTAAACAATAGCTAGTTCTTACTAATAAATTAATATGACAGAGCACATGTCCTCTCTCCAGCCCGTTGCGTGATTCTTCTTTGTTTTCCTTGGGATTTGGTGCAGTCATGTAACTGGTATTTTCTCCCCCGCCTCCGCTTCCTAAGAGTTTTCTGGTGCTGCCCTCTGCTTCCTATGAACAATACCCAGGCGTCAGGTATCCAGCTGTGAGAGGAGTGGGAAAGGAGAGAGGAAAAAGCTTGGATCTGTTTACCTGCTCTTCCCCCTCTATGTATATATAGGGGTTAGGTGCTTGTGTTTCTTCTCCTTGGTTGTGGTGAGACTGGACTCATATTCTGTGCTGCCCTCGTGAGCTCTGCGTCATTGAAACCCCTTTAGGTAGTGAACCAACCGCTCCGTCCTCCCCTCTGCTTTGTTCCTTTCGTGCATTTAACTGCTGGATGTAGTAGTGGTTGTCGCACAAGCAGCAAAGATGTTCAGCAAAAAAAATCTGTGGTTTCCATTAGCTCCATGTAACTCAGCGCTAACAGGTTAGTATTTCTTGTTTATGGTGATAACTTAGTTTTTTTATTCCCAGAGCTGAACATCTGAAGGTTGAGCATATACAGAATATATGACTTAAATATATGGTGGCTCTCCTTCGGCATGGCTGTGTGCAGGGAGTGCAGAGGTGCTCTGGCTCTTCCCAACTTTTTTGCTTATTTGCGGGTGTCGGGGAGTATTTCATGGAGAGCCTCCCATGCCCAGATTCCATTACTGCAGTAATTAAGGGTGGCTGGTGTTAGTGTTTCCTGAAGGAATGCTTAGAAGTTGTCATGCCAGTGACGAGCAGAAGGGGGACGCTTAGGGTCTATGATCTGAGGGCCACTATTTCCTTGTGCTGAATTTGCCCATTACTTTTCTACAGCTGATAAGACAGGTAGCGCTCTGTTTTGGACAGCTGGCGCCTTTATAGCCTTAACCTGAGATGTCAGGGGATTTGGAACACTCCACTCTCTAATGTGGCTTTTTCAACTATTCAGAGCAGAGTTTGAAAAAAAAAAAAAAAAAAAAAAAAAAATTATTTTTGCAAAATTGGG